>JAQIXN010002376.1:0-11939 GCA_034698145.1 Proisotoma minuta
ACTAACCTGCTACACAAGGCCCTGTATTTATTCCAACTCGTATTTGCAGAGGGACGCCTGGTCTGTGGGGAATCTGGAATTGCTTCACCCCCGCAATTAAATCAAGGGCCTACGAACATTTCATCAATTAATATGTGCTTACTTTATAAAATTATGCTTGTTATATCTATTACTACCATTGTACAAATTTCCCCTGCATGTCTAATTCCGTTTTTTGTTGGAAGACCACTGACGACCATGTAAGCTGTAAAGAAATTAATTCCACAGATTACGGTATTTTAAGGTTAAAATATGAAAAGTCAAGCCTCTTATACCATCTCCAATTGTCTCAACTTTGTAAACATCATAAAGTTCAATCTTGGAATCAAAGAGTTTGTAAAGACTGTTAAGCATAACAATTATCTGGAAAAACCAAAAAAGGTTAAGCTGGGGCTATTAGCTAATTACATGGGATTCTAAAAGCATTACTTCCATTGGTGAAGATGAAGAGGATAATTTTGTAAATGAAACAATGTCTGAGAAATATATCGTAACTGACTCAAAACTCTCTGCTGGAACTTGTCTATTTTTCTTCAATTGTCGAATTACTTCAGCTGGCAACATTTGTTTCAAAAGTTTATCCGATCTCCGTTTTTCTCTTCGTAGTTCTGACGTTTTTGTGCTTAAATCCAATGAATATGTTTGAATTGTTGAGGTGACATTCCGAGTGAGAAATAACAAAATTGGTGAAATTGAAAGAACTACGGCCAACAAAAATGCAGCCACTGCTTGCTTCCCGATAGCTACTCTCATTTCCTCCAAAACTTGTTCTCTGTTTACAAGTTTAATTTTTCATGATTCATCCATCAAAAAAAATTAAAATGCGTACTCAATCATTTCCCTCAGTTGTATTTGAAAATTTCTGAGTTCTACAATGTATTCTGTCATGTTGGCAAAGTAAATGTTTGCTGCAGATGAATTTGCAGCAGTTTCTGATGCCAAATTACGATAAATTACAGCTCTTCTATAACAAATTTTAAAAAGATCAAGTTTACAATGCACAATTTTTTCAATCATAATTTGGTGTATAATGTTGCCCCAGGGTTTTAACCTTTCTTCCATAGATTGAAATCCGGATTCATATCCCTTTGACTTCCATGATTGTCCAATGTATCTCTCCCATACAGAATTTACTTCCGGAGAATAACTTTTTGTCGCATTTAGACTGTCGGCAGCAATGGAGTCAAATTTTATGTACAAATTGTACGAGTTCTGAGACAAGCTTCCCTTCCCAAAGTAATACAATCCGTAAACCATTGAAACGCTATAGCTTTCGATTGCCTTTATTAGGTTCATGTACGCAATTAGTGGCCTGAAACCAAAACGAGAAGGAAAAAGTAAACAATTTTTATCTATTCTCAAATTGATGCAATTGTGGTTAATGGTAAATATAATACGCATCTTTATTCCTTTGTCTCAACAAAATTATTGTTCTTGTTATTTTTCATATATATCTATGTATTGACTCGAGAAAAATTGTAAAGAATGTATGAGAAAAAGAAAATTTGACTTACTTCCAAATTGCAGTTGATTTTGTTTTGCGTATTCTTTGATTCAATAACTCCAAAATTACATCATTGGCAAAATTGTACCAAATTAATTCCTCTAAAGCCGTGTCATCAGTAGCTTCTTTCTCTTCACTTCTTCGATGGTTCCAAAATCCAAGTATTATGATTTATTAAAATGTTACAAGAAAGTTTACCTGATTACATGCTCAGGATTTAATGCATTCAATTTTGAAGAAAACTTACGTGAGTTGAAATATTCTGTCGCGTTTAGTACTAAGTTTCCCACCGCAAGAAGCAAGAAAAACATCAAAGGGTAATAATTTCATTGTTGGGCCGAATGCCAATTATTTTTCTTTCGATTTGTAATAAAAATAAGCTAATAATATGTATAATGTTGCTATTATATTATCCAACAATAATGATATTAGAAAAATTCTCGGAAATATCTAACGAATGGATATAATAATGCATGACATTTTAATTAATGCATACCTGATTTGAAGGACTGAAGGAGTATAAGTTGCCACATAATCTGAGAGGTTTTTAATGATATCGTCCGTTCTTTGGAACCTGGCCAAGAGATTTGTCCTGCATATTGAAACACGATCCGAATATATTAATTTTCCGGTAATGGTTGTGGGGAAGGGGACTTCGGTTTCTGGAGCGATGGTGGAAGCAGTCCTAGTCCTACTGGAATTGCTAGTAGCATGATGGGCTGCTCTAGAGCTGAAAGGAACATTAGCTCTGGGGACTTGGGAACTAATAAGTGACATTTGATACAAAGAAACCAACTTGTTATTATTAACAATGAAAAACATGTCAGTGCTTTCCGATAAACAAGCGATTTCACACAAAAGAAATAATGGCTCTATGTAGCAGTGCGCTTTAAAAGAAAGTATATATTAAGTAAACTTGAAGGGAAAAGATGCATGCATACTTATATTAACTTATGTACATAATTGGAGATGGTTTCACATTATTTTTGGAAATTGGGAAAAATGTGTAGTTAGAAAGGTGAAAAAACCACATAAACACGTACACAGGCAAAAAGTGCCTTCATTATGATAAACTCACTCATCTCCAATGTTTAGTTCTGAAAGTAAACTTTTATGTGGAAAGTTTGTAAACCATGAGCATCACACTAATAAGTACGTGGAAATGCTTTCCACTCAATCTGGTTTAATAATTTGGGCAAAGTATCTAATTAATTGAAGAGGCTTAAATTAAAACTCGACTGATAATCCTATAATTTCCCTGATGCAAAGATATCTATTATGATGCTAATAATAGACTGCTTAAAGTTTGTGTAAAGTAAGCATAGCCTACAAAGAAAGCATTGTTAGCACACAAAGTCACGTTGCATGGCATTCACGAGTAATTATAAGGATTCTTTATTTGATATGAATAGCACCAAATGCCCATATCAACAAGCATTTACATACATTGTGACGTACCTTGTTGTGTTGGTAAAAAGGCAAAAGCCAAACTCCGCACGCTCCTGTTGCAACTCTGCCAACAGTTTTCCAATCTCCGCTATCATTGTGATCTAAATTCATACAAAAAGGCAAAAAAATAAGTGAAAGGAGAAAGTAAACTTGAAATCCACAATGAAAGCTCAAAACCCCCTTTTATATATTTAATTAAAGGGAGAATAGAATTTATAGAATATTTGACATGTCTAGTTTTAGCGTCTCAAGTCACCCCAATACTCCGTTTAATACAGCTAAGTTCAGCTAACAAGCAATATATCCAAGAAAGTTTGATGCAAGTCAAATAATTAGTTGGCTATTCACATTTTAACAACCATCTTCAACATCTCTTGCACAACTTTTATTTTATTTAATTAAAGGAAAACTTTTACCTGTTGCTTTGTTTCTGATGCTTCTTGAAGACTAGTGACGACCGTGCTGAGTTGAGTAGAATTTTGCACGATAAGCGCCGTTATGGGTATGAAAGGAAGGACTGCAATATAATTAGGTCTAAGTAAATCCTAGCTCATTCAGTGCAATATAATAATCAAGTTATATCATCCTCAAAAAAAACAATTTTAAAACATGCAAAATGTAGATTTAAATGACTTACAAATCATTTGAAACATTTGCCAACGCCGAGATGCTAAAGTGCCTTGGACGCAACATTTAGAGAGACCTGCTTTGACAGAGACAAGACTAGAATGAGAATCGTCATCTGCGGAACTTTCTGAATGATGGGAATGAGAATCCTCCGAATTATCTGCTCCATTGTTCTTATTTTTTGGACTCCGTCTTTTCATTCTTCCTCGTTTTGATTTAGATATGGTGGAGATGGTTGATGCCTTGGTGGACAACGAGTCGGTGGGTGGGGTGTTTGTCACTGAACCTTGATACCCAAACATTTCTCTGGGACTGAAGTTTTTTCGTATACAAATTAGTTTGGCAGATGAGAAAATTAGTAGCTGTAAAGATGTTACCGGTACGGTTTAACGATGGAGTTCGGATGATGCATTTTTTGTGGGGATGATGGACAAAGATGAGCTTATTGAGAGAGCAACACTGTACCGAGAGAACAGGTAAAAAGGTAATGGGGAAACAATTTGAGAAAGCAAAGGAATTAATGGCAGGAGAAATATGTATGTGAGTGATGGGAGCTCTAAGGGAAATGAATGAGCTCAGAGAAAGCAAACTTACTCCAAATCCCTCAAAAGCCAAATTCTGAGATTTGAGGTAAGAGGGCTAAAACAACATTAAGTTCTTTTCATTGGGGGTTTAAGGGATGCTACCTAGGTATATTATTATCCCAATGCCATTACCAGAAACTGCCAATCTCTGTCTAAGCGTATTACACAGTTCTTAGGACTTGGCCACTTCCTTCAAGGAGATTACATCTCCACTGCTTTTGCTTTTCCACAATTTTCTAAAGAGGATGTATGATGTATATTTCACTTTAAGAGACAACATGAGAAAATGTGAATCAGTGAAATATGAAATTGAGAAACAGCTTTCTAAAGGCAGTATTTTTAGGTAAGATGAATGTAATAATAATTAAGTTCTTGGAATAATAATTTCTACTTTAAGCTTTACGGAAAATAGAAAAGAAGAAACAAAAAATATATAAAATATCGTGGAATCCCAACCCAATCATCCTTTACATGAATAATATCAATGATATTATGGTTAAAATTAGTTTGGAGTTGCATAATTTTACGCAGAAGCCGTAACATTTCAAATTTTCGATACAAGATAATTAATATTATCTAAAATATTTTAAAAATATTCCTACGTATCTTGCAGGAAATAAGTGTTTAGTTATGAAACTTTTACATTGCTAAATAATTTAAACGCATTGACAGACTACTGAAATTACTTTATGGGAATTTAATTTGATTGCTAAAATACTATAGTCCTTGAACGAATAAGAAAATATTTAGTTTTGTTGAATTTAATTCAACTGACTGTGCAATAAAAACTCCCACGATTATCCAGTTTTGAAGCTTTACAGAATACTGTATTCTTTGATGCGCGTGAATAACTTCTTGTCCAGTAAAAGGATGAGAAAAATTTGCACTTGGTTCACAATCCAATGTTTGCGTCAAAATATCCAATTCAGTTTATTTATTTGTACAGAATACAAACTATCGAATTTAGTCTTAAACAAATTACTTTGGATTTCGCAGTCAGAAATGTTTCAAAATGGCTGATTTAAAAGTACAGTTTTCATTATTATTAAATATTTTATTTTATACAAATAAAATTTTATTCTGTATAATTATTGCAGAATACAGGAAAAATTGTGTTCATTTTATCCTGGTTGTGGAACTCTGTATTTTCAAACCCTGTTGGGGTTGTATTTGATACGCTAATCCCAGATAATTCGTCCTGTTTTGAGCCAAAAGGCTTTGGCTGCCTTTGCGAGTCTCAGAATGATTGCAATCTCTCAAAACATTTGGAATGCATAGACTTTAAGGTAAAAAAGCATTGTTTCTTTATTTGAATGAATCTAATGCTTATTTAATTTTGATTCGTCAGTGTTATTGCATGAATCCCATGCGTCGAATGTATGATAATAAACTGCAGCAATGTGTGAGTTTAGTAGGAAGCCACTGCTCCGAGGAAAAAACACCAAGGTGCATTCGAAATTCTGAGTGTGATGAAAATTTAAATCGGTGTGTTTGTCAAGAAGGATTCACAGTGACATCAAGGAAAAATTGCATGCTCACTTATGGACAACAGTGCGGTCCATTTCAATGCAATTTGGAGCGAGGTTTGGCTTGCAAATCTGGTGGAACCTGTCTTTGTCTTGACAATAGTTACACTTACAGTTCTGTGACACAAAGTTGCTTTGATCCTGAAGCCTTTGTCAAAAATGTGCTAACTAATTGGTTTGACGAGTCATTTTTTCGCGACTTGTTTCTTAAAAAAATATTAAAGTTTTTTCACAGTGCATTGGATGTAATGAAATTTAAAAAAATACCAAAGATTATAATAGTTGGCTAACGTTATTAGACTGTGTTATTCAAATCGTCAGGAATAAACATTTAAAGTTTTACAAGTAAACTTATTCTAGAAATTAGGGGAAAAATGAGAAATTAAGAAATCATGCAGTTTATGGTTCATTTAATAAATATCGGATTAGTTTTTTTTTTTAAATTTTATTCTGAAACGTCAATAAAGTTTAAACAAATAGTTTTCTAAAAAGTTTTTACTATCATCGAATTTTAAACATAATCTAATTTGAATAGCAAACAATCTCACTTTCATTAGCGTAACATTTTAACTCTTATTGTTACGCTTGGCCCCTTTATGTACCTACATAATAATATATACATACTACTTACTTTAGTGACGTGTAGCGAGTTATTAAATGTGAGTAGCCAAAACATTAGGTAAACGATTTCACTAAACAGATCTTAACTTGTTACGTAATTAATTATACTACGAAACATAAATAGTTCCGTCTTGTATTTAATTTTAGTGTTAATATTTTAAGAAGCCAAAGTGGATATATTTATTTTATTACAATGCAGTTTCTATTTCGGAGCAGTTCAAAATTAACATCACTAACAACTTTGTTTCTTTTACTTGGTTTCGATTCAGTGTTTGGAATCTTTAATTATTTCTTTAGTGCAAGTCCGAAAGCAATAAGCAATTCTTCAGAACTGATAACGCCATTAAGTAACATTTATCAAAATACACAACAAAGATTGTATTCTGAATCTACTGGCGTGGGTTTTGGAGAAGAGTGTGATACCAATGGAAAACAGTGTGACTACGGGAATAAGTTTTTGGACTGCATTGATGGCTTTTGTGCATGCCACAACCCCTTAAGTCACGCTTTTGACGAGGAGTTGAAAAAGTGCGTGGGTCTCAGTGGTTCCCGTTGCGGCTCATCCCAAATGACTGAATGTGTGAAATTCTCAAAGTGCATTTTTGGGGCTTGCCAATGTTTGGATGGATTTGTGGAAAGTCCCACAAGAGTTTGTTTGAAAAAGTTGGGCACAAAGTGTTTGCCTAATGAGTGCAACGGTGAGCAAGGTCTTGCTTGCATTCGAGGCATATGCCAATGTGTCGATTCCACACTTGTTTATGACCATTTTGGAAACAATGGATGTGTAAACCCTCAAGTAGAATTCGACAAATTTGCTAGAAAAGTTGGCAGAAATTTAGTACAAAGTGTTATTTCAAGAACTGTTCGTGATGCCTCTTCACTTGTATGGCTACCTATCCGATTATTAGTACCTGTTCTAGGATAAAACACATTTAGATATAAAGATGTGTATGTAAATATAATAAATCACATTTATACAATGTTTTTAATCAATGTGTATTTTGGCATCAAATATTGATTTGTCATTCTTCACATCCAGTGGAAGATCTAATTGTTTTATATAAGTGTAATAATATCGGATGACAAAAACAATGAAAACTAGAGGGAAGTTTATCTGGAAGAGAATATCAATTACAACATGCCACTCATCTATTTGGCTCATTTTCAAGACTTTTATATTAACACCTCTGTCCCCCGTGGCACTAGGAAGTGGGGATGATGGTCTATTAATGTTATTATTAACATACAAATTCTTACTCAAAGTCTTTGAAGAAAGCCTGTTCACGAAAATAAACTCTAGAAAACAAACAAGCAAAATCATTTCACAGACTGTTGTCCATCTTTCTAATACAGTGTTATGAATTAGAGATTTTGACGGCTCTGAAATAAAGCATAATATTACTACTGATGTACTCAACATAATTGCTCTTGGAGTCGCACTTTCCCCGGGATGAAGAAAAAGAGAAAGCCAGGCCACCCCAATTGCTACCAAGGAAGGAGTAAACACTTGGCTCATGTACACTGCCCCATCTCTTACAATGACCCATTCCAATTGTAAACAAGATTCTATTTAACCAAAACAATACTAGTAGTTATCAATGATACTACAATTTAAATACTTGCATTATGCAAGTTGCATATAACTAATCAATCATTGTATATATACATATTTTTTTACCTATCCACTCCTCATAATCAATTGAACATGATTTTACTTCAACATGAGACAAGTCAATTCCTGGGAATTCTTTGACTAGAATAGATGGAGTAATAGATTTATTCCATAAAAGTTTAAGATTGTTCTCAATGCAATTGCGACCTACGATAGATTGAAAATTGTAGAAATGCTTCAATTAGAAAATTACTAATACATGTTATAAGTATCCAGCAAAATTGAGGTCCAAAGGGGGAACGGTCCAATTGAGAAGAACACTGAACATCTAATTTGAATCTTTAGTAAAAAATAAATAAATGAGTAAAATAATGAAATTAATATTTCGCCCAAATTTTTTTCTGACCTTGTAAATATTACAACTTTTCCATTTTTTAGCATCCTTGCATTATCCTTTTCTTTCAACTCAGCTTTCTTCATTCCATTTTCAATGTATATTTGCGGGTTCCATAATAATTTGTCCAACTGAAAATTAGTAATGTTGTTGTCGTCCTCGCTTTTGACTGTAAAATGTGGATCCACCCAAATAAATTTCAGCGTGAAGTCTATTGTCCATTTCTGTGTGGGCATATATAGATACAAACAACTTTATAAACTTGGGAAAATTGAAATTGGAACAAATGATAAATACCGTTCCAAAATTGTATTCTTGAGGATCATTGATAGAACTCGACATTGTCACAATGATGGAATCTAACAGTGTTTTTATTTGAAAATAATACAAATTAAAACTTTTGTACTTGGTTTAAATTTACCAATGTCGTCTGGAACTTTTGTTTCGTTATTCAGCGCATTGTGATTAGCCAAAATTACCCTGAGTAGATTTAACAAAATTAATTTGATTGCGATCTCTATTTTAAAAAGTAGTACAAATACCTCTTGTGTAGAAATATGAATAAATGTAAACATACTATTAAATATATATTCGGACGAATCATTTTCGCAGATATAAAAATCAAAATGCAACTTTCAATAGAGAAATTATTGAAATGAACAACCAGCAAAGACTGAAAATAATGACAACAGAATACTTTTATTTAAGACATCAGAAATCATTTGGAGGTTAAAAGAATTGTTTCCACATCTGGTTTTCATATTGCACATTTGACATTTAGACATGGAGGAAAAACAAATAGATCATAAATGTCCCATATGGTCCAATTTCAAGAACAGTAAGGTCATTACGTAATAAAAGATGAAATGTATTTTAGCGTCATGGATCTGCAATGCATTTGATGATTTGTAGTTGAATGACAGTGTTTTTTCAAATTAAAGGTAAAAATGCCGAACATTATGGATCAGAGTTTGTTTGCTGTATTCTTGATGACTTATGGAATTATGAATTGTTCTGCATGTCTAATTAGTACGCTAATCTTTTATAAAGCATACATAAAAAAATATATACATTCAAAAATATAACAATAATAATAATAATTATTATTTTTAGAGTATGTTCCCGATGCCGATGAAGACGATCACATTCTCTTTCCTTGGGAAGGGAATAACAATAATAAAGTCTGGAATCGCAAAATTCTCAAGGAATGCTGTAAACCTGAAAACTATATGTAAATCCGTACTAAATGGGTTAATTGTAAACAATCTAATATTTTCTATAGCTTGTGGACTAGTATCAAACGATGATTCTAGTGAAAACATTGTAATGCCGTGGGATGCATTAATTAAAATACAACCTGACGCAGACGATCTCAAAGCATCCCCAAAATTTTGCTCAGGAACATTAATCAATAGCATTTTAGTTTTAACAGCATATTCTTGCTTTCTTGAAGAGAAAGTAACTCCTGTGGATTTCTGGGGAACAAACACTAATAAGCAAGTGGATACTTCGGATGTAACCGTTTGGCTTAATATAAAAAATACTACAATCGATACGAGTACAGGGGGATTAGCTGTCCAAGAAATAATTAAGAATACAGTTTATGTCCATACTCTCTTTTCAAAAAGGTCCAAAATTCTCTCAGAAGCTGTTCCAAAAAATTTAACCTGTTTATTTTCTTATTAGAGCTAAAAGTGGGAATGCAGTACTATTAAAGCTTAAAGAAGAGATTGATTTGAAACATGCTCGTAACCCAAAACCCGTGTGTATTACAGGACTCCAAAAAATGCCAACTTTTGGAGGAGAAATTGTTTATTGGAAGGCCTGTGACGGCGACGATTCAAACCAAGATTGCAAGAATTATACTTCAGTCTCTGGAAAATACATAAACAAGCTCAAATGTGCCAAAGAGTCTCGGGACAAAATTTCAAGCGATGTTTGGTGCAGTAAACATGCAGATATTGTATATCTATATGTGTATTTTATAAACCTAATTATTTTGCTACTAAAAAGTATATTGACTACTTAATTAGAAAAATGATGGAAGTCCATGGCTAATTACTTCAGAGTCGGGTCATATTTTTCAAGTAGGTCTCGGATCAGGTGACGATTCGGAATCTCAACGTCATAATGCCGTCAATACTCACAAACTTTATACAAATGTATCATGTAGGGATTATAATATCTAATAGACTACCTTGATGAAATATTTAAATGTCAAAGTTTTTGTTTACAATATATCTAGCGATTTTACCCTTTATCAATTACTATTCAGAACAATCAAAAGCTACTTGGTGCAAGGAACCAGAAGAAGCAAAAATTTCTCCTCGTCATTTGGAAAATGTCGAATCAACGGATCTTGAGTCGTCTTTATGGGCAGGTTTCTCAAGTGATAAGAGAATTGAGCGCAATGACTGCAGTAAGTAGAAGTGAAATTAATAAAAAAAGAGGATATTATTAATTAACTAAATAGTTTGTGGACAACATGAAACCTCGAGTGGCAGGATTGTTGGGGGTTTAAATGCAATGCCTCATGAATTTAAATGGCAGGTACTTTTAAAATTGAAAATAATTACAGACGCCTCACAACCAAATAATAAACAGACATTGACTTGTGGAGGTAACAGCTTTCATTTTAAGTAGGAGTGGCATTTATTTTACCCAACTCTTTTTTTTTTGTTTTTACAGGCAGCCTAATAAATGACAGGTATTATAAGTATCAAATAATTTGATATACGAAACCAAATCTTTTAATAGATAGATGAATGATATACACGTTTGTTGCAGAATGATTCTAACAGCGTAAGAATCCCAGAGCTATTTATACAATTTGATAGCAAGGAAAATAAAACCAAGTTTAGGGCCCACTGCTTAGTGCAAGATGCAGTCGCCCAGGCTGGTAACTTTGCCTTTCCTGGCGTTGATCCTGAGGACGTTACGCTTTATTTGGGGCAAGATGAAAATGTCAAATCTAGCGACCCAGTTCCCGTTCATAAGGTTTTATTCCATCCAAAATATGTAGATGGTCTGAAAGGTCCCATGTATGTTTCAAGCATAATATTATTTACACTGATTGGATGTAATGCAATTTCCTTTATACATTTATTATTTTTTTGAAAGACGGATATTTGACTGGGATGTAGCATTGATTCAGTTAAAAAGTCCTGTAACATTTGATCCTGAAAAAATTATGCCAATTTGTTTATCTGCGTCGCAAGATATTAATTCGCCAGAAAGAAATCCTGTAGGAAAAACAGGATGGGTCACTGGATGGGGTATATGAAGACTTTTTTTTATTAAGCAAGTTATTGTCAACAATGTCAACTTCAATTGGTTTTAGGTTTAACTGATCCCAATAATATTGGTTCAGCGGCTCATACTCTACAGAAAATTCAGTTACAAATCCAAAATTTGAGTTATTGCAACGACATTGTTCCACTACAGGAAGGAAAAGCCAGTGGTAATAATTATTTCAAGGTTTTAACAATGGGACATTTTGAGACAAAAAAATCTCACTGTGCAGCGCAAGTTTATGTAGCCCGACCCAGAGTGTAGTGAAGACCATTTTTAAATGCCATTAGCA
>JAQIXN010002377.1:0-11935 GCA_034698145.1 Proisotoma minuta
GGAATAAAAAATATAGTTTATACAATGGAAATTTTATTTTTAAAGAATTAAGAATTTAGATTTTAAGCTCTTAGAAAGATCTGACTTTGAAATTCAAATGTTCAAAATTTTATTTGCTTTTTTGTGTCTTTACTAGTGTTTATCTAAGCGATTAAAGTTTATGCATTTAAAAAAAAAAAATAATCGGATCAAAGTAAATTCAGTTGGAGAAATGTTTTTGATTAAAATACAAATGAATTTATTTACAATTTACATTTCAAATCAATATTTTTAAAGAAATTAAAAAAAAAAGTCAAAATCAGAAAAGGTGCACTCAAATGCAGTAAAAAATGCTCACTTTTGCGTGGTGGCCGTTTAGCGCATGCGTGAAGTTGTCTCTCTTTAACACGAGTTCGATTCTGGCTCATATTAATTGTGTTTTATATTGCAGGTGTAACGGGCAAATATTATTCACTATTGTAACGCTATTTCGGCGCAAATAATTTCGATGGGTTCGGTTAATTTTTACTATCAAACGCTTAAGGGCGAACTAGTTGTATTACTTCGGGGTATAATATACCGTATATTACCAGGACGATTGAGGGGGGAAATTGACATGATTTTCAGAATTGTATAGGTAAGTAAGCATATATTAAAATGAGACAACTTCAAAGTGTGCGAGGCCAATTTTTTGTTAAAAAAACCAAATACTTCAGACAACAAAGATACACAACAATTTATTTAAAGTTTCGGTACAATAAAATTTTACGTTTAAAATTATTAATTGAATAAGATTACTTGTCACAAAATCAGGCAAACTTTCATACCTTAATGTCTAAGGGATTTATTTACATACACATAGTTGATAATATGCAGCATGCCATTTATCTACATGCCTGGTAAATTAATATTTAAAATCAGCCCCATCAAACCCTATATAACTACATTAAATTGCAATTTTAATTATAGCCTAATTTAATCTAACTATGACGCAATTGAGAGCTTTTTGAATACTCCAAAAATTCCTGAACGCTTCTCCCTTTGTTATATTCCTCAATTAGAATCCCATCCTTAAGCAATAGGAATGTGGGATATCCTCCTATTTTGTATCCGATACATATCTAAAGAAATTTTAAGAACAAAAGTAATTTGAAAACATGATAAATTTTCTGATTATTTTTTTCCAAACCTGCGGAGTTGCAGAGCAATCAACTGAAGCAAACTTGATCAAGCTTCCAGCACTTTTGCTAGCTTCAATAAAATTGGGCTTGGCATCCGAAGAAAATGGACAGTCTATTAAATAGATCAAAAATGATTTTAAAAATCCAAGCATATTTAGCTACAGCTCCAACTTTAAATCTTAAAATTATTTACAAGGGGCATAAAACATGACAAAGTTCAATCCGTTCAAGTCTACGCCGGATTTGAGTTCGGGGCATGACCTTTCATGTGGCTTGTAATAGCAATTTGGTTCACTGTCCTCTAGAAACTAAAACAAAATTGAGCAAGCGCTTTAAAAAAACCAACAATTGAACATTTTAGTGATTATACCAATTTCATGAGTAGAAAAACGATCAAAAAGGTCAAGAAATTTGCACTGATATTAAAATGGAATCCATTCAATTGGCAAAATTCTCTCCAAGCGGTTCGAAAGATGCATTTCCAGCACATTATTTGGGTAATATAAAATGATCGTTACAAATAGTTCGATTGTCCAAAATGAAATATGGAAGAATGCTTGTCATTCGCCGAGCTACAATAAGTGTCTATGGATTCTTAATATCATTAAATGTTCCAATTATTAAAACCCCACAAAATTTTCAGATACAATTCCAAACAAAATATAGATCCAAATGTCAGAACACAAACTGTTAAAGCATGAAGCACGTTCCATTTCTGACGTTGACGTTGTCTCAGGTAAATCTATCTTTGACGTGACGTCCAATTCATGATGCTTTGATCTTAATTTTTTATCAAAGTCCACTCGAAAAGTTCGCTGCACAAAGGAAAAGGGACCCCTCGACTTAAAAACGCGACCCCCCACAACACGCCTCTTAAAAAACGTTATCACCGAAACAAACAAAATGTAAAAATCGGTATTCAAGCCGCAGTTAGCACAATTATCAGCGACTTTGAAGCCAAACTCGAGTCTATTACAGCAGTTTCACTTTCAACGCGGAAAATTACAGGTATTTTAATAATTGTTAAAAATTTGAGGAATTGCTTGATAATTTATTTAATTGGAACAGAAACTCCGTTTATTGGAAAACTGGGCTATAAAATCTCAATAAAAGATCGAAAAGCGCAGGATGTTTGTCAAGTTCAGCCGAAATCTAAAGATCCAGATAAATTGGCTTTGCTACTTCCATTTGCGGAGACGATCTGTTGCCATTTTAGTAATTGAATTGGTCTTTGGCTTTGTTTGATACAGCTTTCACACAATTTTCAAGTTTACTTTTCTTTTCCAGATATCAACGAAAATGATCCTTTTACTTACTTCATCTTTAGCCCAAATGGGGATGAAATTGTCCAACTTCAAGGTCTTGACCCGTCTAACGGTACTGAGGGCGTAAGTTGAAATCAAACAAAGTTTCTATCATAACTTAAGCTTTCAAAATTTTGTCTCAGTTAGTCCTCATAACACTCAGCCATCTCCGAACAGCCATTGGGGGCATTGTCTACTCTGCCATGGGGGCAGAGGGTCCTGCCGCGATGTCAACGCCAACATCCGCTCCTCTCGTCCCCTCTTCAGTCATCGACAATGAGGACAATCTGGTCTACATTTTTCGCCGGGGTGAAGGCGGTTATACAGAAATATTAACAGCTGATGGTACTGCGGTCACTGTCGCAGAAATTATCCTCGAATCTTATGACAAAGACAAAGGCCATGCAAGAATGTCGAAATTCCTCCCAATTCCAATTCGAGCTCATGGCGTCGAAAGTTTCAGCGTCAATTTCCTAGAAGAAATGAACGGAAGAGGAAAACTTCTTATGATTGCTATTGCAGTAACAATTGTAATAAAAAAAGTTATCAACTATATATAGTTAACAAAATAGTGTAAATAATAATTTGCGTTTATTTTATTAGTTTCATCAATGGCAGCATCGAAAAAAGCCCAAAAGGGCTCGGAACTGTACAATTTTGTGATTTTACATGATTGAGCCAAATAAAAGTTTGAGTCGCACTGTACAATTAATTAGTTAGCAGTTACAAGTGTCCGAGTGCAGTGTCGAAATTGAGATTTGTCGCTGTTTTCTGTGGGAGCAATCTTTTTAGCAAGTTTCCGAAGACGTCCCTTGAAGGCCAGCATGTCGACAAAGAGGAAGAGAGAGCGAGACATTGCCAAGACTTGGAAGCAGGTGAAAAAGGCGCAGAAGAAATCCTTCATTTCTTGGGTCCAAAAAAGTCCAGCTACGGCGCAGACGACGCTAAGAGCCACAGCCATTCTCATCTGGAATTATAATTTTGAACTATTAGCTTAATTTGAAATAAAAATTATCCATTACCAGTGGATGAAAACTGTTTCCCAGTTGGCGATTTCCTCTTGGTCGACTACGGCTTCCACGGAGGCCACACATTCCAATGATGGCTGTTGCCCAAAACGGCCATTTCAAGACGGAGTACAAGAGTGGAGAGGGAATCGCAAGAGACTGCAACAGCGCCAACCCCACAGCAAACTTTGTCCCGTGAAATGCGACCACTTCCAACTCACTGCCCTGAAAGCGATGAAAAATGCTAATAATTTATTTAATTTAAGCTTTTTATAGTTAAATGGCATTTACGGCAGCAGAGATGACTCCTATTGGGAACATTCTTTGAATTTTTCTGGAAATTTAGGAAATTTTCAAACCAATTTTAATGCGATTTGTAAAAGTTTCGGCTCATAGATAGTTTAATTTCATCCGTTTGTTGATACGACGACGGAAGCAGTGCAAAGTTGATGATTTTGCACTGCTTGATTTTCATCTTTTCCCAGTTTGCTTTTCGCCAAACTTAGGCTTCTCTCGCTTTTTGTCAGTTTGATCAATTTCACAATTTCAATGTCACACATCAAGGAAACAAACAACAAAATGAATTTAATTTCTGTTTGCATAATACGATTTTATTTTAATAGCATGGATTCATTAAAATGTTTCACAGTACATCAGACAATTAAATGTATTTGATATTCAAATTTCGAATGAGTGAAAACTATGTGATGTCTTATAAACAATCAGGTTACAAGATGTTAGCATTACATAACTTCGAGAATCAACCATTTTCAGCAAATAATTTTCAAATACGGTTAAATCATTAACTTGTTTATGCAAATATTATCTTAGTCCTGTAGAGCGCCAAAACCTTTTCAGCGCAATGACAATTAAGTTAATACAATTTAGAGTAAGGCAGTGTATAATTGAAAGGTAACTTGACAATTTAATTATTTTTCCTTACTCAATTCGGATTTTGATACATTATTGAATAATCTAGCTGTAAATGACTTTTTATTTTAAGGTAAAACTGTTAATAACATTTTTCTTAAATTAAATCGTGTCCCTGCACCAAAGAGGATTCACTTGATTTGCATGGTAGATTATCCATTGGGAAAAATCTGCAAATTTATAAAGAATTTTTAACAGCTTTGTGTTCCGTTTATAATTAATAATTATAATTCTTAAATATTTTGGTAAAGTTATACCATCTGGCAGTAAAATTTGTAAAAATTAGCATAATTTAAGAAAAATGGGTTCTGAATTTAAAATTTAAAACTTAATTCGGAACAACAGAAAAAATGTAAGACTTTAAAGTCGTTAACTAATCTTCCTAAAAAATGGGGTTCTTAGAGAAATCACAGATCAGCAATTTCATAAATTTCCACATATACGAGTAATATGAATTTAAGGTTTGAAATAATAATATGACAAATAAACTTTGTCAAAATGTTCGTGACTGCATATTAATTTTAAAAAAGGGCTACATTTTATATTTACACTTCATATAGATGAGAAGAATACCTGAAACTTTTGCATAAATTCCTGGGGATTTTCTTCTAGCGCATCCATGACCAAAGGATACGATTCCAATTTGACGATAGCGATTTGGCCCTTCTTTATAAATTAGTGGACCCTTCATTTAAAAAACAGCGCGATTTAAATTAAGAAAACTAAAATAATACCAAGTCTTACTCCAGAATCGCCCTGCAATTAAAAAAATTAGCATTAATTATATCTTAAAATCATTTGGGGAGTTCTAATTTTAATTCGAAACCATTTCGTTGAAAAGTACTTAATAAGTATATACAAATATGAAAAGCTCTATAGCTGTCAGCCAATACTTTATAAGATTTCTCAGATTAACAATTCATCCACAACTAAGCTGTTTTTTTTAAATATTAAAGTTCGACAAACTCACAGTACAAGCGTCTTTTCCTCCCTGGACAAACCCGGCGCACACCATTCGATCCGTCAGTTGAAATTTAGCTTTCACCATTTCGGCGCAATCTTCAAAGTCGAGGACAGGAACTCCTTCAAGCTTCTGAAGCTACAAAGAAAAGATAAGTGGATAAAATATAAAAGATAATATATTATTCATCTTCTTCCAAATTATTTAGTCACTATATAATTACCTTTCGCGTCGAAGCTCCTGCTTTTTCATGGGCTTTACCCCAGCCTAAATTATTTCGGTTTTACCTTAGATTAAGGTTATTAACTTTGATGATAATGAACAGACTGACAAAAATATGTCGTTCAAAAACCATTTTGGCGACAGAAACACAAAAATTCCAAAAAAGTTTAGATTATAAAAATACCCGTGACGGTGACTTTCTCCCCTTTGAAATCTTTTTTATAGTTTCCGATTCTTGGTAGACAAATTGGAGTCGGAGCGTTCATTGAACTGAAGTCAATTTTTGGCTTTATTTGCACGAGCGCAACGTCGTAATCATATCTGAAAAAATATACCCCCTGATTCTTTATTTAGGTATAAAAGAGATACCCGATTGTCAAAACAATTTATATAAGAGGCTGGAAGTTTCGAAAATTCAATTTAGTATTTAAGGCTATGATTTTTCTGTAAAGAATTTGCCTTCCATGATAATATTTAAAATTGTTTTCTTTTGCATGTTATGCATCTCAAGATTAAAAAATTCAACTAATTTAATTTAACTTTCTTACTTTTTGGTATAAAGCGGATGTAGGACAATACGTTCAATTTCATATCTTTTGCTGTGTTCGTCTTTATCCGATTTTTCCTTCTTGTCCCATCCGGGACCTTTCGTGGAGCCTTTTTGCCTAAATCAAGAGCTCGGGTAAGATAGTTTAATTAATGATCTTTTATTTATGTAGTTATTTAATTACCCAAGTGCCGCATCCTCATCCGCATTTTCAAGGTAGAGCATATCCAATAAATCCGCGTGAAGCAAAACTTCCAAATCCTCCGACGTGTAGTTTGTGTTGAAGAAGCAGTGGGCGGCTGCATTTAAACAATGGGCAAAAATCAGATTTTTTCGCTAATCAATAGTTTTAAGTGACGCCTTTAAATACATAATTTAACTCAAAGTATCGGCAGATTTTTACTTTTTTTCCTAACAAACGATGATGAAGAGTTTTTAAATTAAACTTTGATTATTGCCTGTGAGTAGCCATCGGTCGTTAATAAGGGATCCCCCACAAACGGGAGAGCGGGCTCCTTTGAGTACGATGGCCCCCATCCAAGGAAATTCATTTTCTCCCGCACCAACACCTCCCACGATTCGATCCTCAAAGTTCTGGTAACCACAAACTGCAATTTTAATACAATACATAGATGAATGAATTAAGTAGTTTTTAAAAGATCGATCAACTGCTCGTGAAAGCAAAATATAGAAAATGTTTAATTTTAAAGGGTTTTGGTATCAATTTGAAACCATTAGCTGTGTAAATTTTAAGCTTTATCTTGCACAACTGAGCTATAAGAACTTGCCACGAAATATTTTGATGAAATTTAGATTTTATCTAGTGACACTAGTAAAAACTAAAGATTTGATTTGATTTTTGGATTCCGTTTTTCAAAAATGTATTTCTGACGCTTAACACTTGCATTTTTTTATTTTGAAAAAACAAATTAATTTTACCACACTGATGTACAGTTCTGCTTCCGTCATCAACTTTTTCCAGTGATTTAACTGCAAAATAAAAATCAAGCCACTTTAAAATATAAACCTTTAGAATTTTTAGAAAGTAGTCAGCTTTCAGAAAATGTATTAATCTTTTTATCTCAGAGATGTACTGGATTTTATTTTTGCTTTCGAATGGGATTACATTTGAAAATTTAAAAAAAGACATAAATACAATAATTTTACTCTATAATTCCCAAAACTAGGGCTAAAATTTTGATTTATTTATTTCCAAATGTCTATAAATCAAGTTCTAAATGTTGGGATAACAAAAATGAAATTCTTTTAGAATTTTAGAAATTTTTGTCTACTATAAAGTAAAATTATGCATCACATTTTATGTTAAAAACTTTTTTTTATGAAAATAGCATAATTATTATGTAGCGATTTCAATCATTCAGACACACTTTTCAGACCGCGTCACATTTTTTTCGTTCTGATAACAGACGGAAACACAAAATGTCGAAAACATTTTCCACCTTTTTCACCATCCAAAATACACCGAACATTGCATCGAAATCCAGATTTGCTTCCTCCAATCTTTTTCGCCGAAGTTTGTATTTGAACGTAAAGATCACGCCCTGCGCCTGTCGCTTTAATTGGTCGAAAATTCATCCCACCACAGAATTTCTCTTGGCCGCCCAATCCATCGCTGACCATCAAATATTCGTTGGCGCAAGGCGGACCGAGGGAAGAGCGAAGGTCAATTTTTCCAGGACATGACATTACCGGGATGCAACGCTCCGAGCCCTAAAATTTCAAATTATTTCAAATTAACTGTATATCTGTTCTTATTCAGTTTTGCAATTTCGACAAAGTTAATTTCCCATTATCCCATCAATTAGATATTTTTAAATTGGATAGTAGAAAGTTTGGTCCACTAAAATTGAATTCGCTCATAATGTGATTAAGGGACAGGAAAAAATTATTATTTATTTTCGTAAATCATTAAATATTAACCAAAAATTGGGAGTTAGAAAGATTTAATTAGGGAAGGATAAAACATTTTTTTTAAATATAGATTAAAATTGAATGATAATTTTGACGCCATTGTAAATTATATTATTATAAATTGACAGACGTTAAATAAGATTATATAAGTGTAGAAGGAAGGTGTTTGACGCAAAAAAAGTTCTAGGGCTATAAAATTTTACAAGCAAATTGGAAAACTTGGATTCTCTTTCATTTAGCCAATGTAATAACCACACTCAAACAATTGAAAATTACAGTAAATGAAAGATGACAGCTGAAATTTGTTGGATAATTTCCTCTCCCATAATTTGGGGATGTGAAATTTATTTCCCTTTTTTCTTCCAAATTCCAAGCCAAATTGCATTGGGATCCAAAAAGATCTCGCGTGTGTTGAACCAACGCGTCATTTGAAAATAAAGCTTGGCGTCCCGCTTCAAAATATCCAGACTCGGAGGATATAAAATCCGCCTTAAATTGTTCCGCTGTAGCTTCGCTTATTTCAACATCTTTCTGAAAATCGGAAAATTTTATCAACAATTTACAATTATATAAAAGGAGGAATTTTTATAATCAAAATGTGCAAAGAAAAATCTATTACAAAAGTGATGTTTTTTAAAACATGTACAACGTTTCAAAGTAATTCATTTTTTATAATATTAAAAAGACACTCATATTTAGATTAAGTACAATCAATTATTTTATACCTCATTTGCTCTGCAACGGTCGCTAAATAGTGTCAGCACAAAAATGAATTTGAAAAACATTTCTTGGCAAACACAATAAACTTTCCGCAGCTCCCATAATTAATTTATGCAATCACAACTGCGGCTCAATTTTCAATTGAACTAATTAAATTCATACTGATTTAAATCAACAACAATTGTTGTATAGAGCACAATAAATTTTGTTTATTTTAAATAAATTAACTCATATTAAGGAGATTTAATAATGTACATAGAGGAGTAATGTGTTCAAATTTATTTGAGCTTTTAAGCATTTTAATGTTGTAACTTGAAATTTAATTTGTTTAGAAATTAGCTGTCGAATCAGAACCCATTTCAATGATGATACCTACGCCATAAGGCCTTGTATGAGGAATTTCCAAAATTTTCATTTTGTAGGCCGTCTTATTGAGTCAAAGTTTTGGCCAAAACGCAAATAATATGTATATTAAGTTTCATTTAACTCAGATATTTTGACCAAAATGTTATAGACCTGGCTTACAGATGGACAGACAGGCGGAAATGTGTTCACAAATAGATAATGCAAAATGATAAATATGTGTTACATAACAGAGTTTCCAAAAGTTGTTACAAATTCAGACAAGATTTTATAATTTATAAATATGAATATTGAGCGAATTGGATTCCGCTATTAAATGTATTTAGTTTTTGTAGCCCTAAAACGAATTTTAGATAGAAGCGAATTGGAAATGGATCAAATAATCACAGTAAATATTCAATCGCACACAAATTAACAGCTTAAATGTCATGAAAGCAAACTAATTTTAATGATAGCATAATTTAAACGTCGTGATAAATTTTCAAGTTTTTTACACGTAAATTATTGCAATCAGATAGAGCATTGTCAGCAAAGAAAATTTATTTATAGCATAAATAACAAGCTAAAATAACAGATTTTTATACTATATATTTTTAGGGTCACCCGCACTAAGCAAGATGAACAATAAATCTGTAAAATAATATTTGTAAAAGTTTAGCGACAGATTAGCAAATGACCACTTCAATAAATGACCTGGTAAAGAAAGCGGAAATAAAAATTCCTGAAGATTTTTTGGAATTATTTTTTCTTATTCATCGTCAGTAATAATTTTTCATTAGTTGACCAACCTATTATGATATCAAAGATAAATTTTTGGCTTTTTGGTTGGTCATTTTAAAAGATTCGCAAGTTTTAAAGACAAGTTAACAAAAATTTAAACTAAAGCCCTTTAGAGAAGTGTATTTATTTTTTTGTATCTCCCCAAATGTAATTTTCCTTAACCTAACCCTTGGGCTAAAAAAGGACGAATCTGCTAAAAAAATTTCACAACGCAAATTCCGCTAAATGCCCTATTTAATTTTGGACTGCAAATAATTTGCAATTCATGCAGAAATTGCCCGGAAATGCAGTCACGTATCCCATTTAGGTAAAATTTCTGGATAACTCTTCTCATCCATCATAATTTTAATGAGGTCTGGAGCGGAAATGATTCGTCTCCTAAAACTATTGTCTTTGCTTAATTGCTTTGTCTAAATAATTTTCAAGGTCCGCCGCCTCATTACCAAATTTAGCAAATAATGAATAAATGCAAGCATAATTAAACGAACGCAACTTTAACTTTAATTAAAAATTGCATATAAAAGTGAATTTTTCTCTGGAATAAAATTCACTCTGCTTTTCTGATTATCAAAATGAATACAAAACTTTTCGGAATTTTCATTTTCGGCCTTTGCTTTTCGCAGGTGAAATTTTTGAAAAAAAATCCACTTTCACTTTTAAGTTATGACAATTTTTTCTATTAAATTTTTAGGCCCTGTCTATGAAACTTAAGAAGACCCCAAAATGTAGGGGACAAGAGATTAAAATTGGGGAAGATGACATGAAACAATTTGGGGAGTGCATGAAAAAAGTAGCTCCCGAAGTTAATCCCGAGACTGCAGGAGAAGACGAAATGAAGAAGGCACTACCTAAGGAAAAAATGGCTGTAAGTATTTTATAAAAGATTCGTAAAATTCTGTCGGTTTGTCGATCTAGATTCAAAAAAATTAGGTTTGTCTGAAACATCAAAATTAATTTAAAATATGGGATATGTTAAATTTTAATTTTTTAGCAAAACTATGTATTTACTATTTCTCCCGTTTTGCCATCGAAAGTTTTCCAGACTGTGTTTTCTATTACTGTGATCCAGAATGTTTTTTTACCACATAAAAAATCGCTCCTTTATTACAACGACTTTCAATACACATTTAATAAACTTTGCAATTTATTTTCAGTGCTTCGGCAAGTGCATTTTGGAGCAGCAGGGTCTGGTAAGCTCGATCAACTTGTCTCAACTTTCCCGTCTTAATTCTTACATTATCCCATTTTAGATTGACGATAAGGGGATGCTGTCCAAAGATACCATGATGGACAAAATTAAAAAGACGTGGCCTGAAGAGGTCATGGAAGACATGGAATCTGCCATGGGCAAATGTGTAGATGAACACGGTAGGAGTTTTTTTTTTTTTAAATAGTCGTTTAAAAGACGTCGTTTACAAAATATTATTTTTTAAACTGCAGGTAAAAATCTGAAGGCAGATGACGAGAGCTGCCAAAGCTATCAGGGAATTATGCAGTGCATGACCGTTGCTTTTGTGGACGTCTGCAAAAATAAGGAATAAGAATAAATCTTGAAAAAGTTCTGGAACATCTTGTAGTTTAGTTAAGAGCATAAAAGAAATCAATAAAAACAAATTTGCTGAAAGAAAGTTCAAAGGTTAAGTCTTAAGTGTTTCGTAGTTGGTAGCATTGGACTAATTAATGATAATTGTTCAAAGTGTTTTCTTGTTATTTTTTTTAATGTCTGTTAAAGTTTTTTTTTCTTTTCACTTCTTAGTTTTAAAACATTCATAAGAAATTAATTCGTAAAAAGAAGCCGGAGATCTTAAAGCTAGTGTTAGGTAAATTACTTAAATAAATATTAACAGCGATAAACTATCAAAAATATATATAAATATCGGGAAATTCTTATTTTTTAGTAACTTTTTGATGTGAGTAAAATAAGAAAATATTTAAAAATCTCATTTGTTTGAAAATATTAAAATATAAATACGCAAAAATCAAAAAAATATATTTTTAAACTAAACTTT
>JAQIXN010002378.1:0-11929 GCA_034698145.1 Proisotoma minuta
CTTTCTTTCATTGATAGTAAAGTAATTTTACACCCCACTTGCTTCATACTCAAATTACAATAATCATTTACAAAACAAGACCATTCACGTCTTTCAATTGGTAGGTGGTTTATTTAGAGTGAATTATTCAATAGCTTCTCACACTTTAATATGTCCTTAACAGCTTAAAAAATGTCAACAAAAATATTTATAATGAAACTTCCCTTAAATTGTATCAAAAGTTGTATGAAACTACACAGCAATTTAATTAAATTTGTTTATTGATTGTTGCTAGTCCTCTTCAGTAGGATTGGACTTTGATGAAATATGTGAAACGTTAAACATCTACGGACGCTCGAGTGTCTTTCTCTTGTTTCGCATAACTTTTAACCATCCATAGCTAGACTTTCCAGTGAAATTTAATTTAATCAAAGTAATGTGGAAAAGCGAGTGTCATTTCTCTACATTTCACCCACCTACATACATTTGTATATACAATTGTATGAGGGTACAAGAGTAATGAACTTTAGCATGAACTGAATGGTATGGCTAGATTTAATAAAACTTCTTCCTCCAACTAAGCCAATCCCATTCAAATGCAAGTGAAAGTTCACATTTCATTAATTAGTAGAAGAATGCATAAAGAATAAAACAAAGGTTGTTGAAAGTTCATTGAACACAAAATATGTGCTCGCGTTCAGATTTCATGAATAAAGTTTCTGATTTTGAATAAGACAGTTCTCAGTTTAAATTTCATTTTCCACTTAAGAAAAAGATCGAGTTTGTTGAAAATAAATACAGGAAATTGTCAAAAGCTTCATACGAGTATTTGCATAGCATTGTTGGCGTGAATAACGTGATTTCAATGTCAAAAACCTCCACCCCCAAATCTTTGACAAAATGTAGGGTACAATTAGGCACTTTGTTTGGACACGTGTTGTCCTCCACCCACAGGAAGTGTGAGATCTGAATATACTTCTTTATTTAGTTTTTGAAAAAGGGAGTCTATTTTTATATATAATATTATCAAAGTATCGAAATTGAATTTAGATTTTCTGCATACAAATATCTCCAGAAAGCAAAATATTAGGCAAAATCTAGCTAAGCCAATAATCTCAAGGGTTCATGAGCAAGTAACATTTGGAATTTTGGAGAAAAGGAATGAAGCGAGAAAATTGAATAACTGCTTTCCCTTTTTGTTGCGGTGACAAAAGGAGTACAATGACAAACAAAGAATAACATAAAAATGGCTGAAAAGAGAAAGCTTTCTATTACATAAATTCCTTGTTTACGATGGATTCCCTGAGCTATTGGGCATTTTTTTTGTTAGAAGGATTGAACTATTTTTATATTGCATCAAACTCGCTCATTCCATTTTTTCGTTTTTGTTAAAAGGTTTTTTGTTAAAAGGTTTTAGTAAGACGAATATTTAATAAGGATACACATATTTTGACAAACGAGTCAGTTGTCTGACCTATTTGATTTGTTATGTGCACAAATCCATTCAAATGTATGAACACAAAATGAAATATCAAACCAAATTAAAAAGTAAAATAAGCCAAGTCAAATATGTGTGGGTGTACTTTGGTGTCAATTTGTAAATATCTATTAAGTTTATGAAAAATACAATGAAATTTCAGCATTATTTCATTATTTTTATCTTGTTTTGAGCATTACGTTGCATTCTATAAAAAATAATGCTGAACTTATTTAAATCAACTCTTCAAACATTTAATAGTGAAAAAAATCATTGCGTCATTGACGTGAAACTTGAGAAAAATAGAAAAGCAAGAAAATCCAAATGGATTTGAAGCAATTCAAGTGGTTTGTAAACACGGGACTTTTTCTTCATTCAAATTTTATCAAGTGATAAGAATGTAGGTCATAGTCAAGAAAGAGGTACAAAAGGACAAATTGAGAAAATAATAAATATTAAAGGAGACAGTGAAATATTACATAATTTTGGGTGAAAGGGAAAATGGTTGCATTTGCATATGACAGAATATCAATCTAAGGAAGCTTTGTTGACCTGTGGGAGGATTTTGCTGTTTACATTTCTGTTGAAAGTGAAAATCATGCATTCAATTCTTATTTGAACTTGCGAAAGGAAGTTAGTGCCACTTAAAATTCTAAGAATTTCCTTATCCTTGCAAAATCTTTTTGTAAATGTTGACATTTCATTTCGGTATTATCAAAATTATCTATATCCATGCATGTATATATTCAACTTTTTATATGCAGATAAAAATAAGAACCCATTTTCCGTGTCTTCTTTTACGCATATTAATAATAACGAGGTGAAAGTAGTATGAAAAGAATAACAATATGCTTCAGAAGAAAACATAATTTGGCCCCAGTTTTTTTCTAGAAATGGCTTTATGTCAAATATAAGAGCGTCGACCTTTTCTCGGGACAGTGATCTTTTTTAGTGATTTTAAAAAGATCAATAAATAGTTTCACAGATATTTGGTATCTCTAAATAACGAATGATGTAAGAAAACAAAAGAGATAGACAGACAGCAGCAGGATCCAAAAGAAGAAGTGTTTGACTTTATTCCTGCAGAGATAGGCAAAAACCCCACTGCGAGGGAAAAACAAAGTATTTAGCGTCATAAACTATTAATATGACAGTTATGATGTGACGAAAATGAGCCTCTGACGCTGTCAAGGATCATGTTGTATCCTTTAAGGGCGAAAAGTAAATATTAGTATTTATAATAATAAGCATAATACTATGCAATTGTCCCGATCCGGCATTAATAGATATTACAAGGGAGTGACTGGCAGAAGGGAAATGTTCGTCATTTTGAAACGTGAACAAAATGTCCCATCGACTCGACGTTATCCTTTTCAGCAGTTCATTCCTTGACATCTGCAAACTGACATCCAGCTTATTATGCTGACTCTTTATTTGTAGCCACGTAGGCAAAAGTGAAAGTCTAACATTTGAAAAAGTCGCATTTTCCGTTAAGGTCACAAATTTCAAATATTATTTTATTTTGGGAAGCCAAATGGCAGAGGACACATGGGATTAGTATTGAAACACAAAATATTGACATCGACAAAGGCAAACCCAAAACATATAAAACACAAATCATCCCATTTCAATCACTTCCTAAACAAGGCCACTTTCTTCCTGCAAGAAATGAGAAAAGTATACGGGCTAAGCAAACACAATAGAGGAGAGAAAAGAAAACAAACAATGAGAAGATTGCGGATGAGATAGCGTTTTCAACAGAATAATAAGAAATGGCACAAAGTGATGCCTGCATCTGAAAGGTGAAAGCAAAGCTCATTTTTATAATGACTCGAAACGCCACGTGTGACGTGTGTGTTCACTCCAAAATATTTGGTTTCCAGAACTAAACATTTAATTAACAAATTTTAGATAAAAATTGACACGTGACTTATTTAGGAAATGTCATAAGATTATCATAATCAACACTGTTTAATTTACAGTCGGATGAGCGTTCAAGATTAAACCGGCAACTGGGTGAGATTTTGCCACATGAGTAAATACAAATCGCGAATGAGAGACTTTTCACAAATATTTGTATTTTATTCGGATAGCAAAGTGTTATTAAAGAGTGCAATAGTATACTGATAAATCTGTCAACTGTCATCCAAATATATGTAAATAGTATAAAACATTCATAACTTTGTAAACTAGAACTTTCCGTAAACATTTCATCGCTAAGTAAGTTGATTGAAGTATGAAATAATAATATTATGAAAAGAAGTAAAACATTTTATGTTTAAAAAAAATCATTTAAATTCTTTCAATGCAGGTGCTATTAGTCTGAGGATTCAAATATGAGACCTCCTTATTGCACTTGCAGATTCCAAATTTGTCATACAACTTTGCCGTTACGCAATATGCATATTGGACACAATCGTCGGGTGCAAAACAACGAGCTCCCACAGGACTAGCACATCTTCGTCTTCCTTGCTCATAAATGTCCCCAGAATTTCTACAGTTGCAGATCCCATCATTACAAACCAAATTTCCTACGCATGGCTTATTTCGTAAACACCGAGCTCCAAAATCCAAGTCACAATGTCGGACATTATTTTCAGCCATTCCTTCTTCGCATTGGCAATATGACATTCCATTGGAGTGGGTGATACAGCTTGCATTTGGAATACATGTGAAATCATGGGATTTGTCGCAGGGCGAGCCAACCAAGCCACGACATACAACATGAGATGAAAATTCGGGATCGGCCTTTTCTACAAGTTGGTGAAATGGAGCGGGACAAAGACAGGTCATAGTGGTGGGCGATTGACCAATACACTAATGAAATGAACATATATATATATTACTTATATTAGGCAAAGCACCTTCAAGTTTAATACCTTCAAGTTTGTTGCACAAGTTATATTAAATTCCTCTCCACAGATTTGGTTTAAACCAGCATTGCAAGGAATAGACATGTTCGGCCTATTAAAGCAGTTTCCCTTGATTTCTTCAGACAAGATTGCATTTTTCCTTATTTCAGGTGTTTTAGGAAGTACCACTATAACACATCCGATGAAAAGTAGCAGACATATAATTATTCCGCTTAACACGGCGGTCTTTTCTTTCATTTTATGAAAGTATTTCGATTCGAAATATCGCAAAAACCGGGATGTGAGACTTTGGTTAAGTGAAAGAACAAATTTAAGAGAGAGTAATATGTAAGGCCACAAGAAGGAATCTTTTTAGACTGAATGTGGCGTCAGAAATCCATTCTATTGATTGTATAATTGGTGTGACCAGCGATAAATGAATTCAGTAAAATATTTTAAGACGTGTGAAATGTGTCGCGTCTGACGTCGGAACGAAATTTTACAACTTCTCATATTTTAGAGCCCCAAACGGGATCAGATTACCTTATTCTTTACGATCACAGATATAATTGTTCTTTATATGAAACCTTAAACATTCAAACTAGCCCTTTTAAAATTTAATAATAAATTATGTTCTGTAATTTAATATATTGGCATTTGCAAAGTAAACATTTCCAATAAAGTACCTCAAACATATCTTTAATTTCTCGAGATATAACATGCAGTTGGATAATTCGGAAACGTTTTATCCTTTTTAGGCTTCGGTAAAGAAAATATAGTAAAGATGTTATACGAATGTAAAATATTGGGACGAGTTGAAATGGAAACGTTTCGCATTTCATGAATGTAAAGCCATTAAATTTAACTGCAACTCAATTTGAGGAGAATAGATAAGATGAGAATTATTGAAACGATTGTAAAATTTTCATAAAACATGTCTGTAAGGAATTATCTTAAACCATAATATAACTCCTTCAATATCTAAATTAAATTAAAAACCTTGCGTTTAGCCAACGCCGAAAATGGGGCTTTACTTGAAATGCTTTAATGAAATACTCAAATTAATTTATGCTGAACAACTATCACAAAAATTTACTAAAACATATACAGCATGTACATAAGTTTTTGTGGACAATGATTTGGCATCACAAGTAATTTCAGTGAAATAATGGATGTCTTATTATTTTTTTAAGAACTAAAGTAAAAGTTTAAACAAATTAAAGACAAGCCATGACATAATCAGAGACAAACAGATTTAATTTCCAACTCAAAAGCCAACTTTTCAGCATTGCGAAGTGTCATTCAACTCTAGAGTTAAGCTGGAAAAGATGTGTGGGTGACTTTGGTCTGACCGCACCTTTCAACAGATATCAACATTTCCGTCCAAGATTTTCCAATATTTTCTGTAGTATCAAATAGCATCAAAGGGATTGGGAAACTAATTAGGAGGCCTCGTGGTTGCTAATTAAATAATCTAATTATACCGCACAGATTATTATCCCAAGCAAAGTATCTTCTTTTTGTAGTAGTTCCGAGTAGTAGCTACACCCGAGTTCAATTAGTGACGCTGATTATAAGATGTGAGCTGACTTGCCAATGAATCATTCCTTTCATTTCTCTTAAATAAACGAGGTGACCTTAAGACGGCTTAATTCAATTTAAGCTTAAAGGAGTGCAGATTAACAGAATGAACTAAGAGTAGCATAGCTTTTGCAAAAAAGTATTATGAAACTTTATCAAAGTAAGGGTCAAGTGCTTATTTATTTTCGGGTTGGAACATTAACCTCTGTCGAGAAATGTATCTTAGAAAAGTTTGCAAAACGAAGCTTTTAGAAGTTTTCAAACCTTATCTTATAGTAAATAGATTAACAAGAGAAAAACAATTTTTACTATAAAAGGAGATTCCAGGCCATAAATTAGATTTTTCCTTCGTGTTATTTGTTTGTAATTAATTTACTTTCCAAAGTTCACAACAATTTTGTAATTGGGAGATATACGTAGATGTACTCTTTTGTATGTCTATATAATTTTTAAAATCAAATTAAATTGCAAAAATACATATATTCTAGAAAATGAATTTTAGAATTAAAGAATAATTTTTCTACTACAAATGCAGTTGAAAGTTGGAGAAAGTCAAAAACGAATTTCAAGTTTTTTTCATTCATTTTTCTAGAAGCTTCTAAAATTACATTTTTAACTACTTTTGTTGATAGTTTCTCAAATAGAAAAGGGAAAGAGATAAGCAGACAAATATCTCATTGGAAATGAGATTCCTCCTCCGTTACTTTTCTGATACGAGATATTTTTGACACATAAAGTAAATTGAGTTTTTGAAAATCCTATTTTAATGGAATGGAAAGCCATATTTTCATTTTAATATTATTTGGTTCAGCGGAGGAATCCATTTGAATTATGAATGACATCTCATTTCCAACTTTCACCTTAAATTAGTATCATCTTTCTTTTTGCACGGAAATGTTTATTAGTTACATTCTAGGAAATATATTTTTCTGGCCTAGAAAATGGTCAAAGAACAATGTCAACTGTAAACTTGTTGTCCATTCTAAAGGTTAAATTTGTTTTGTTGCTCACCTACGCACTCCACTATTTATATACACCTCGCAAATGTAAATGTACAAAATAAGTCGCTATCAAAGAAAAAAAATCATTAGATTAAGAAAGCTTTTGATTTCATTTATCTATCTAGTAAATCATGAAATGCCAATACACCTACGCTTTATTTATTTTATAAAACCAATAAAGAAGAGAACTTTTCCTGTCAAATAAAAAAGGTCTAGCAAGGGATTAGAGAAATTAAGTTTTAAGTCAAAAAGGTTTTAAAAATTTTATTTTGCACTTTAGATTTTTAGCTAGATAGCATCAAAAGAAAGATTAGAGTATATATACATTAAATGTATAGTGCTCTTATTTAGATTCATTAGGTAGAGATTTGATCCGCTTTAGGCGGCTTTGGTATCTAAAATGACTTCCTAATCAAAAGATCAAACTGGGTGACCCAGATTTTATAAAAGTTAAATCAAATCCCTATTTAAGTAATACAATTTTTGTGTTTCAAGGGCGCTCTATTTTTCGGTCCAAAGGCTAGGTTAGGAATGTTAGGATTATAATTTATTTAGCCATTATCTACCCAGGACACTCGTTTTATGCTGTCACATGGATTATTGATTGCAAACTAACCAGATTCTCAAATTACAACTGGAAGCTAACAATAAAGCATACATACATTTATTACTTAACCTCTTTAAAATTCATTTTAAATACTTAAAATGTCAATTTCAAATGTTTTAATTTTCAAATTTATAGTATTTCACTTTGATTTTCTGTGACATCTTTGTAGTACAAAGTGTCATTGTTTGATCTAAAACTCTGTAATTTAATACATACATTACATCAAGCTTGAAATGAATATGGTTTAACTTTCTTTCTGATGTTCCACAATATTACAAAGCGTGGATCCTTGTTACTGCGTAATACTAGAGAAAAAAGTCTACAACAAAGCGAAATATTTGTCATCATGGCCATTTTATGACTATCAAGAACCCTAAGGTATAGAACTTTTCAGGAGCATAATCAACTGGGCTTAGTGCTTAATCCCTTATGCTACTCTTGCAACTTTCTAAAGTAGAAAACTTATCTCAGTTTTAATTCATAGTATTAAAAGGAATCAGTTGTCCTCTTGAGGGAAGTGATCAAAGTTCTTTTCCCTTCGTTAGTTAAATTCTTATCGAGAGCCTACAATAAAATAAAGTTTGGTCGTGTTGTCTATCTATCAAAATCATTATTCTTGTTTCTTACAGTTGTATTCAATTTTCTGCTTTCGTCAGGTTATGCGATGCTCTGTTTTATTGTGTCAAAAGCAAAGTTTGATTTGCGGTATGAGAAAGTGAGAAATCGGAGAAGTCAATTATTGGTAAAATCCTTAGTTTATCCAAATGTGGTTTATGTATGGCTAAGAGTACACCGTCGTGTCGATTTCCAGTGTAGTTACCTATTATACGATACGCAAAATCAACAAGAAAATTCTTTGAATTGACAGTAAAATGGAGTAGTATTCAATGCAGCTTGCGCTAACTATAGTTAGGTATGCATATATACTACACTAATTGGTTTGTTTCTTGCCTGTCTGTTAGTGAAAGCTGTAGTCCTTGAGCACTTCAACGGTTTAATAAACCTGGTGGTTTTCAATCAATATACATAATCTGCCAAATGACACAATGGACGTCCTCTAATCTTAAGAATAATCTCTGGCACGTGGATGGAATTTATTATACATAAGAATTTAACAACCAAATTTCGATCCTTTGCATTATTATTTTGGAAGCTCAAAAATAACAATACAAACCACAAAAGCTTAACGTATGTATACTATTCTTCTTTCATGTTTATTATGAAACTGGTGCGGCTAATAAACGTTGGCTTATTTTCACTACTGAGGCTTAAAGATCAAAGATTTGTTCTTTAGTAGCACAAGGAGACCCTGGCAAAGAAATTCCAGAGTTTAACAAAACATCTTTGACAAAGAATTTCAAGGATAGAAAGCTTTAAAAACGTGGGCAATTAAAGTATTCGTTCACATTCGCAACAATATGCAACAACAAAATGCAAGGGATATTGAAAAGTTGTACTTGTTTACAACTTTGTAATATGGAATAACTTGTACATTTTTGTTTTTATCCACACAATTTATATATGTTTAAATTTCAGTTCTTTTAAAGTTTTGTGTTTAAGTGTGTAACTGTTGAAAGTGGATTAATTTTCTATTGGAATGAGCCACATAAGAAAATATGAGCAAGCGATGAAAGGTATTTAGTGAGCAATTACTTTGGCTCTTTAAGATAAATATAAATTGAATCAGGATCCAAACGTCCGAGGCAATTTGTCAATCCACTCACTAATCTCCTATTCCATCTTTTAGCTTTCCTTTTTCTACAAAAAGAATGGGCAAATATACGGTAATTCAATTTAGGAGCAACTTTCTCCGCCAAAGGCTCATTTATCCACTCTTCCAAAACTATTTCGTTCGCATTAAGAATCAATTTACTACCGGATAGTTTCACTTTCCCTTATCGAATTTAACACAGCTATGGCTAACCTCGAATAACAAACTTTAGCAAACCTTAGTTGGAGTCTCAAATCCTAATACTTTGGAGAATCGGATTTTTTCCATTTTTGATGTTTGCATTTTATAAAATACACATTTTAAAACTATATATAAATACAAGATCGTTTTAGCAGCATGATGTCAAGACCAATCTTTTTTCTCTAAAAAAACTGGCAAATTGGAATATCTAATTGCTCCCATTCTTATCCTTTAAGGACATGCCAAGGCCTTGTACATTATATATACATTTATATACATCAATGTCTTTATGCTACTAAATTTAAATAAAATACAATTAAAAATCTAGCGTTCAAAAATTTAGCTTATCGTTTAACGATATTAAACACACAACTTCAAAAAACCAAGTGAAAGTAAAGTTAAAAGTTGATTAATGTATACTACTCAAAAAGTAAAATTATTTTAAGAGTTTATAACAACATAATAGGTAAATAAACGATACACGGCATGAGATATCAAGGCTGATGGAGCTGTCAAAAAGTTACATCCATACAATAACTCGGGTGATAATATAAACATCTCTTAGGTTAGGAAATAATTTCAAGCAATTTGCAAAACTGTCACGTCACATTGAGAATCAAATTCATGTGAAGGAAAACTAATCGAATAAAGTATTTTTGTAAAATATTACATAATTTATCTATATCTGTTGGCATTTACAACAAAAAATGTACGTGGAAGCATATAATACAATCGCCAACGTTTGCGAAACAAAAGTCTCAATTTGAAAACAGCAGGATTAAATTCCACATATGAATTGTGAAGTGGAAAGTCAAGGGTAGCTTTCACTCGCTTTCATCATCCTTGATTTAACAGAGGGATTGGCACGTGTAAGATAAAAAGCAACAATTCTCACAGCCAACCCTAATATGTATGTACAATGATGCAGTTGAAGGACAAAGGGTAAAACTTTAAATTAAATTTAGGCCAAGGGAAACTCTCGCTTTCTCTATCAACTGTGGCTCCAACGTCTGTCAGGTCAAGCTGCAGACTAAATACCAACTAGAAATTCTTTGTTGATTGAAATTGAAGAGCTGATTAACTAACCAACACCGACATGCACTGCAACCCATGACTAATTTCTTTGAACCATAATGATTCTTGGTTTTCATCTTGAAATTTACTACACTGCATTAATTGAAATAAAATTAAATAGCAGACAAAAGAGTAGAAAATTGTGAAAAGCGCAGGCTGTGTGAATTTAATAACATTTTGTAGTAGGCGTTTATTTACACAGCTTCATGTTTAATTCTTTTTATCATCACGCTCATTAGGACAAGAACTCATTTTGCTGAATTATTAACACCAAAAGCACACACGTGCCTTTCTATTTTCTTTGAAGAGTTGAATACTTATATAACAAAATAAAAGCAAGTATAGCAATGTTTAATTTTAAATCAACAGTTAGTTGTCTCAAGTTTCTCGGAAACTTTCTTGGAAAACTGAGACTCAAATGCCAAAGTTTTAGCAGGATTTATTTAGCTCAATAGTTGAAGTATGGGTATATACATTAATTAACAAGACTGAAAAGAAAGAAATATATATTAAATACTCTATTCTTTTTATAAATTAAAAACTCGAAAAATGAACGGAAGAAAAAATGCTTGAATATATATTATTATAGAAAATGATAATCGAAAGCAAATTCCAAAACAGTTCAAAACATTGATGTTTTCCATGATTAAGCATTGATTACGTAATGTAATTTACGTTAATTCATTACCACATGCAGTTGACAGTCTCGAGTAGATTTCAAAGTTACGTAGGAGACTCTGAAATTCAGAGTCTGAATGATGACGCATATAGAATTAAATAATGTTATCATGTAATCTGCCTAAACTGTTCTGTTGTATTATTTAGAAAGCTAATTGAATAAAACAAACAATGACTTGAATGATTCAGTGACATAATTGGCTGCTTTGAAAAACCTTCCCACACAAATCCGAGTCTTAAATATTGATCACGGATTAATTCGAAAGTCAAACTAGTCCAACTAATTACTTCATTTTAAACTAGCACTTTTTCTTTTCTTTAATAAAATCACATTGTACTTTTGAAGCTAACAAGATAAAGGATAATAATATATGGCCCTTGAACTTAGAGCTTCAAGTATTTGATGACTACTCATGACATGTCATGATATCTCGTTATAAGACGCCTTTGATTATGGAAAATGAGACCTGAGTTTTATTGCGACGCAAAAAAATCTTTTGTTCTTTTATACTGATGAGACAGATGAAAGTCTTTCTATAACCGTGGGCAAAAATGTAAAGCATCGTTTGAGTTCTTTGAAGTGAAAGTTGATTGTAATGTATGAGTGTATCTTTGCAAAATGCAAGCACCAAAAAGCTTGCAACTAAATTTTGTTTACCATTATATTGTCATCATCACCTTTGGTATTTTATAAAGGGTGTAGAAAAAGTCCCTGGTACACTCATTTTTCACACGCGCTGAGCCAGTAATTTGCTTGTATCTCCTAAA
>JAQIXN010002379.1:0-11926 GCA_034698145.1 Proisotoma minuta
TACAAAAAATGAAGTAGAGTAGCCAGCTAAAGCTAAATAACCTGAATAAATTGCTAAAGTGCTGAAATCTGAATTTTAATGTATTGTTATTAATTATTTCTGAAAAAATGGAAACATATTCTCGATAAATTACAGCAGGATACATAACAAGAAATCAAAACGGGATCCTATTTCTTGATCCGTAATCGTCAAAAGATGAATTAGTTTGTAGAAAATGGGAAATTGAGACAATCTCTCAAGCTGCCTCATTTCCCGAGTCTTTTCGTGTAACACGAATCTTGTTTACGTTAGGAATCCTTCACATAACGTCAAACACCTTTTTGAGATGGAAAAGTTTTATGTTTTGGAAATATTTTGGAACATTCCACACACCCTGAGGGTCTTTTGTATTTGGATACCAAAGTAATATTTTCTTGCACAGGTTAATTTCAATTTTGGGCGCTGTAGCTCGAGCCCTTCATGGACAGCGGCCACAGCGCACAGTGATTTTGAGTGATAACATAGGATAAATGTGGGATCATTGGAAAAACCTTGAGGAAACTTTTAATTATATGATGCATGCAACAATTATATAGTAATTACCATCGTCTGCAAATCCAACCGTCGTTGCTTCCGTTGTCGCTTTTGTGCAGCCATCGTCCGAATCGTCCGAAGAATGATATCCACCATAAGTAGCCCAAACTCCAAACGAATCAGTCTGTCTAATTATATCTTCGTAAATTCCCAGCTCTCTCAGATACTCTGAAATATTCGGATAAAAATTTGGAGGGTCTAAATTATAGTGGTATTGGAAGAAAAAGGCCTCAGATCCATTAAAATTTGGAGGAAATGACCAATTTGGGCTTATGTCTTCTGCCAAGTCCACCGTCAAAATGGACGGAGACACGATATGAGACACCGAGATGAGAAAAAGTAATTTCAAACTCATTTTGGGACAGTGAATAAAAATGTTATGCAATGCAATCATTCCATGCTTCTGTTTGTTTTAAGTGCGTGAGAGAATTTCAATTGACAAGATATTCATATTAAATGTCAATTGATTGACAGCTCAATTGTTTTATTGCCGTGAGAATTTTTTAACTTTTTGAAGCCGGTTTTGTGATATTTTGGGGTCCATTTATCGATAGCGGATGAAGACTTGATTATACATACTATTGTACCTATATAATATTGTAATCTCCTTCAGACATTGACATTGATGACAGTGCAAAAAGAATGAATTGATATGAAAAATTGACCTGTGTCTCAGGTCATTGTATTATATAACAATTTGCATGAAAATAGTAAAATGAATAGAATATTAAAACAAAAACTAATAACAGTGGTTTTTGTTGCACTGGAATGTGTTTGTGTGGAGCTTTCACTTTCTTCTTCTGTTGTGCAAGAAACTGTGGACACTTTATCCACATTGCCATCCGTGGAGGTTGGCAGCCTTGTTGAAGGCTTTTGGCTTGTTTGTGCTCTTGCAGTAGTCTTGAGTTCAGTTGTGCTACCAACTGTTGTTGTCATCGTCATCGTCGTTGGCGTAGCAGTTGGAGCTGGCGTCCGAATTGTTGTAGGGATTGGAATGAATTCCTCGTTCCGTATGATAATTTTGTCAATCATTGCAAAGTCTCCGGTTGCATTTGTAAGTAGCTCTATTGAAAACTAAAAAGCAATTTGTTAAAATTTGTAGCTGTAAAAATAAAATATCTTACAATTGGTGGAATAGGTCCATAATAATATTTCCATCTGTAATCATCGTACTCTTCATAATTGTCAATTCTAACGTTATTGCTCAAAACTAGTTCGGCATTCCCATGGAGATAATATATGATCTCGATAGTTATAACACTTGCTGAGGCTGTAGTTTCTATTTTTGGATACGGTTGCCCAAATACGGGAGAAACTTTGGTTGAATTAAACGCTATCCAAACTCCATTCACGGGGTTTAATCGTGAAAAATCAAACGATTCATTTTGAAAATACTCAAACGCCAGTTTGGAAGCGTTTTCCACATGATCCTCTGACAAGTTATCAAAGTAGAAAAACCAATCGTCGTAGTCCGTTGTGCTCACTTTCCATTTCGAGCCTACATCTGCTTTTATATCAAGGGTTGTGTTAAAGGTCTCCGTTTGTTGAACTTTCTCAGTTGTCTGTGCTTCTATTTTGGGAACCAAAGGGATGGAAAGAATGAAAAGTTTTAAAAACATGTTAAGAGTGAGATTGAGACCGAGTCTCAAATTGCTGATGACCGAATGGGATGAAGGGTAAATATTTAATTCAATAGGTGAGTGATCAAAAGATAAGACAACAAAGAAGCTTTCAATTTGACAATGACATTAAATCAGTGGAGAGTGATTGACATGGGAAATTAAATTGATCGAGCATTCGAAATATTTTTGTTGTAATCAGTTGAAAATGAGCTTCAACTAAGTAAATATTTGAAGCGTAGAGTTGAAAAAATTCTTTTAAAGAATCAATTTTGTTCAAAACTTTAAAATTACTTTTGGAAAAATTTAAAAAAAAAAGTCAACTGTCTTTTTATGCTTTGAACTCAACTGTTCATTAACAAGCATAAATTTGCATTCTCTGAAAATATTGCAGTTGATTAATAATTTGGAAATTTAGCTTAGATTTTACAAGCTCTTAAGTAATTTAAGTTTTGTTCTTAAATAAATAATATATTTATAATCTCTGAAAGTAAATTTGTTGAGCTTTCATAATTTTCTTGTGGTAGAAGGAATGTGATCTTGCAGTACTTCGAAGTTTAGTTGTCGCTAGCATTGGCGTCTGAACGGTTTTCCTCATGATTTCGTAATATAATTTTGTCAATTATGGAAAAATCTCCTGTTCCTCTTGTAATCAGTTCTATTGAAAACTAAAAATCAATTTGCTAAAATATATAGCATTTTTAATTTAAAAAAAACATCTTACAATTGGTGGGATAGGTCCATAATAATGTTTCCATCTGTAATCATCGCCTTCATAATTGCAAATTCGGACGTTATTGCTCAAAACTAGTTCGGCATTCCTGTGGAGATAATAGCTGATCTCGATCGTTATAATTTTTTGTGATCTATATTCTATTTTGGATTCGGTTGCCCAAATACGGGAGGAACGAGGGAGGAATTGAACGCTATCCAAACTCCATTCACGGGATTTAATCGGGAAAATGCAAACGATTCGTTTCCAAAATACTCAAAGGCAAGCGAAGAAGCGTTTTCCACATGATCCTGGGACAAATTATCAAAGTAGAAAACCAATCGTCGTAGTCCTTTGTGCTCACTTGCCAAATGAAACCATCCACATCTGCGTTTATGTCAAGGGTGCTGTTCAAGGGAACCGTTTCTTGTGCTTCTGTTTTGGAGAATAAAGCAACCGAAAAGAAGAGAAATTTTAAAAACATTTTAAAATCGAGACAGTCTCAATTAAATTTGTCGATACTCGAATGGGATATAGATCTATATCTACTTTAATAGTTTAATGATCAAAAGATAAATGAGACAAGACAATAACGAACTATTGCAATTCCATTTGACAATCATATTGCCTTCTGATACATAAAATGTATAAATCCGTAAAATATTGTCCAATTAAAAAATCTGTATTGCTTAACGAAACTTTATTATGCTGTATTAATAACTCAGACAAAGATGATTAAGAACTACTTAAAATTATTTAACATCATTAGGAACCTGCATCTGATTTGATTGCACTGCACTCGTTACAAAATTACCCATTAAACTAACTAATTTAAGATCTAAAAAATTAACGAGTATAAATTTGCACTCTTTGAAAATATAGCATTTCATTGATTGGTCTCTTGATGATTTTGAAATCTAATTAAACCCGATATTCCCTAAATAAAAGTAAAATCAGATTCTATTTCTATTCAATTAAATTACATGATGTGCAAAATTAAACCAAACTAAAATAAAATCAACGACTAGTTTTAGCTTAGATATCAACTTTCAATTTAGATTCATTTCTTAAATATATAAACTCTGACAGTAAATTTTGATTTGGCTTTAGCACACATTGCAATGCAATGTGATGCATATGTATTTACAGTTTAAAAAACAACTTCAATTCGAACCACTTTTAAAATGTTTTTGTTGGTTTTGGTAGAAATTAAATTAAAATGATTGTGATTAATAGCCATATTTTTCTTGAAGTGAGGACATCATCCCATTTGCCAAATTGCTTATTTTCCCAGCCACTTTTGTAACCCCTTGACGAACGCTCTCCTTCACGTCATCCAAGTCCACGTTCTGTAAAAAATAAAAATAAAATCATTGTCAATTTTCCCATATTAATAAATAATTTAATAAGACAATGTCCCATTGTTAATAATACACACCTGCATTGAATTAGAGTATGAACTGCCACCACCACTGGCCTGATTTCTCTGCCTCCCGTCCCCGAAATAGTCTGCAGATGAGATAGAAGTTGAACCCTCAAACCGAGAAAGATTTGTCCGTCGCTCATACTATAGAAAATAATCAATTAGTTAGATAATTATGTAATAGTGTAATGACCACTCACATCATTATCACTCCCTCCACTAAAAAATTGATCGGATGAGATGGCTTTTGCCTTTCCAAATTTTTTCTGAGCTTCATCTCCCCCTGCTGCCGCTGCCCCTGAGGTTGACGTCCCTGAACTTGCCGACTCTTGTCTTTTTGATTGTCTAGCGTAGTAAGAATCTTCCTCGCTGTATTTTTTGGCTGGTCTATTGTAATCCCATTCATCACTTCTGCTTTTGGGGGCACTGGTTGTGAGTCTGGAAATAAATTGGGTTACTATAATTCTTCTGAAATTAATATAAATTTTAATAAATTACTCACCCCTCAAGTCCAGTGACACCAGACTCGTCCAATATTTCGAAATCATCAAAAAAGGAATCGGATTCAAAGTTAGAGCGACCAGAGGAAGGATTGGAGCTCGTGCCGGATGAACTTTTGCCGGAGGAAGGAGCAGTCTGTTCGATTACCTTCATGTCGCTCATCATGGAATGACTGATTCCACTTCTCATCCCAAATCCCATCCCAAGTCGCTCCACCTGCTCTGCTTTTTTAGGATCTAGATTCTTCATCTGTTCAGCTCGTTTTGCTTGTTTTTTACTTATGTCTTGATATGCTAAGCTCATTGTGATTTGCTGGGAAAGAATAAAGTAAAATTGTTAAAATTAAATAACAGTAAATAATAATTATTATTGAATAATTACTTGACGCTCATTTTCCTCTGTTTGTCGTGCGGCATCCAATTTCTTTTGTTCTTCCGCTCGTTCCTTCATTTGGTCCAACATTTCCGCTTCCTTTTCAATTTCCGCAAAATCTGTCTTCACTTTTTGAGCTCCAAGACCCATCTTTTTAGCCCCCATCTGCGGACAAAAGAGATAAAATTAAATTAAATTAAATTTCCATTAAACCAAATGATTCTTACCTTATTCGCCGGCTTTCTTTGACCTATCGTCGACTTCCTTGGTGTTGAGGACGAAGCAGAGCCTGATTTAGAGCCCAAAATGCCATCAACACTAGGTCCCACACCGGGCTCACTGTTGTCCTTTTCCTTTGAGGAAAATAACCGCATCCCGTTGTCAATCGCAAGACCTTCCATCGCTTTTTGAGTCGCTGCTACTTTGTGGATCTCTTCAAAGAAATCCGACTCTTTTTCAGATGGCTCGTGAACTTTTTCTTCGAATACGATCTACAGCAAAAATATAAATAGTGACGAGACACGTCCAAAGACTATTTTAATTAGTAGCTACCTTATTTCCATGAATTCTATTATATTTGCCGACAGTTTGACTCAGTTTTTCCTTGTAAAGGGACGCAGCCCTGGAATGATACTTTTGCTGAGCGTCCGCAGTATTGCAATTATGTTGAGAGAAAAACGCTTGCTGTAATTACAATTAAAATAGTTAAACTTTTGTTAAACTTGTCGTAATTTTCGACGTCGACAACTCACGGCATTAGCATTGCCTCCCAACTGCATGGACCGAAGTTGGCTCCATGTCCAATTAGTGTCCAGCTGTGTGGAGCGGACAAAGGAGACATGGACACCAAGTGACCGATGGACGGCGGAACAATCGATGCAGATAAAGACACCAAAAGTGACAGATGCCCAAGTTGGATTTATGGCGTTGCAGTCGAAACATACCTAGAAGATAATTGATGAGTAATTAATTAGATCAATTTAATTATCAAAGATAAGCTTCAATATTGTACCCGATTGGCTGAATTCTGAGTTTTAAGTCGTCGAAATATTTCTTCAATTTCCGTCTTGTTGTGGGGCCCATCGTCAGCCATTTTGGGAGTGACGAAAGTCAAAAGTAGACTAAAATTGACAAAAATAACGTCTTCAGCTGACTGTCAATTTAATTTGACTTTTTTGACAACTTTCAAATAATTCCACGTCAGTTCTAAGCTCAACTCCAAAGTACTCCAAACCTTAGAGCCGTAGGATTTATTTTTTTTGGAAATCTACCTGGAACTTAGAATTTGGAAAAATTATTTTGGAAAATTTGGAAAATTGATAAATACAAGGGGAGCAAGATGGAAATTTTTCAAAAAAAGACAACGTCACGGCCCTGAGGCTGACTGCCAATGCCGTAGATGTCACTTTCTTATGTAATTTATTTTCATGAAAATAATTGAAAATAACAAACTTTATACTACAAAGAAATTTATTTGGCAAATGAGAGAATTCAGGGAAATTATCACAGTAAAAAGTAACCAGCCGTTAATTCATAAAAGTTCCTGTTTTGCTTCAAAATGATCAAATAATTAGCGCTTCTTTTTCTTTCCCCCCTTGGAAGTTGAGGGGGCTGAGGGGCCAACGGTCACGGCGCCCTCCGCAATTTCCCCACTTAGCTCCGACTTGTCCACAACATCTCGGGCCTCAAGGAAAAACATGCAGTCGCGAAGGGACTCTTTTAACTCGGCAATTTCCTCCGTTTTGGCTTTGACGTAAGCCGCATGTTCAGTCTCCAACTTTTTCACCAGCGCCTGCCATTTTTCATGATCCGCTTTCAAATGTTTGTTCATCTCCTTTTCCTCGGATAGTTCCGCAGTAGCTTTGGCTATTTTTTGGTTTAGTTGACTTATCTGAAAGGATAAAGAATAAAGAAAGATTTGAGTATTAAGATGTCTATAATTTGCTAAATGTAAATTCTAAGGATGTGATGCTTCAACTCTTTTAAATAAATGAGGCTTTTAATTTTGTACTCAATTAAGCATCATAAACAAACAATTAAAAATTCCTACATTGTCATAAAGTGACACCAAAAAACTCGCTGCATTTCTCAAATTCGTCCAATTACTCACCTTTTTCTCACAATTTGCACGATGCTTTAAAGCAGCTGCCAATTGACCATCCGTTTCCTCTTTATACTTATCATGTTCCTCCAACTTGATGTTCAATTTCTCCACTTCTCGCTGCATGTCCTTTTCCATCCTTGCAAGTCTCTCTTCATAGTAAAATCGTTGGGATTCCAACTGCGTGGTTAACAAATAGGAAAATTCCAATTGGATCGAATCCAGTTTTTCCTCAGCGTCTTCACAACTTTCGTCAAGCGGTGGCTGACGTCTCATTTCCACAACTTTCCCATCCTTATTTTGCAGTAATCTGTGGACAAAGTTGTCTCCTACGTAGTCCCACACGCGATTGTTGTCCGGTTGGATTGCATAAGTGTGGGAAGTTTCGCAAAAATGTCTAAAAAAAAATGGAGTTAGTTCAATACTTTTTAAAATAAATGAGCTTCTCACTTGTAAGCATGACCATGGACATAGCGACCGCATCCAATGTGACCACAGATCAAACAAATCCACAACGACTCTTTCGACTTGCATTCAAAACATTCGTTCCCTGCAGTTAGTTCTGGGGTTTGGACAAATCGACATACTGGGCATCTAAAAAACAAATATTCATAATATAATTTAGAAAATGAGATTATTTATTATTTTGCAGCCTTGACCTTACCTTGCATCACTCCACTTTGAAAGACAAATGGAATGAAATGAATGATTACACAAAATTGTAAGTACGCCATCCACAGACTCGTCCATTCGTTCCAAACAGACGGGACAAGTGGGGAGTTCGGTATGACCTATATTTATGGGAAATTAGTATCATTTTCAATTTTAAAATGCATCCAAAGTTGATAAGCCACGTACCAACGAGCGGGTTGCCAATTTCCTGATTAGTTTTCATAGACTCGACCCTCGCAACATAAGCCAAGTTACAGAGATCTTCTTCAAAGGAATTAAATGTCGCCCCATTAAATGTTTGGTAGAATTGATCAGCTTGTTTCTGCATTAAACATTAATTTTACTATTGAAACTATTAATTGTCCTAATAATTACCTGATTCTTGAACTTCATAAGCACCATATATTGATTTGGAATAGAATCTCGAATGATTTTAATATGTTCAATGTCCGCTTGAAAAGGGGCGACGAATTGGGTCAAATCTCGACATGAAAGTGAGGCAGGGACAGCCAACATTAGTAACAATTCGCTTCGACCAACTTCAGGCTTATCCAACGCCGTCCGCTCACTGAAATAATGCAATAATTAGCCCAAAAATAAACAACTTTACTAAAACTAACTCACTTTTCTTTATAAAGATGCAGAATCCCTTTGGTAATTTCGACAAATGGATTTCCAGAAAGGAAAGTGATCTTTTTGCCCTCGGAGCAAGAGGATTCGCCATCCGACATTTCTGAAATTTAAAGAAACGTCAAGGACTCTTCAAAATCGTCATATTTATCAGAATACCTGGCTTATCCTTGTCCTTATCATCCTGATCTTTGCTCACAGCTTGAGAATAAGTTTCCACCGACATTTGATAAGGTTTACGAAGTCCTTTGGCCTTCTTTTTGTCGCCAGGGGCAAAAACAAGTTCTCTTTTCCCTGACGCCATGCCTTGATATTTTGGGGCTGAGGGAAAAGTGTTAAAAATCCGATAGAAGTGTCGAAACGACGAAAAACTTACCCAGATAAGCAAGGGAAGGAACTAAGGGGCTATCCTCTGCAATTTCAATGAGAATCACGCAAAGGGACACTGACGAAGGGGACATGACATGTCAAAAGTTAATACTACTTGAAATTTTGAAAAAATATTATGATTCGTTGCAATTTCTGGAATCTCCGTCGAATTTTTTAAAGCTTCCGCTCCCTAAGGTTTTTTGAAACTTTCGTTTCCTCAAAGTTGTCAATTCATGAAAATTGGGCATTTAATTGAAGAAGCATTTTTTAATAATTAAATGGATTAAAATGTCAAACTTTCAACTTTTAATTGTCAATTTATTACCATTTACAATGCATATAAAATGCATGGAATTGGAAACTTTCCATTTCATCAAAACTTTGCAAAGTTGATCCTAACAAAATATAAATACACAAGATTTTGTCAAAATAATAATTAGATCAAATTTGGTTTTTTTTTGGGAACTATCATTAAAAATTAATTAAAAAGGGATGCGCAAAACATGTAAATTTTGCGTTACAATTACATAACACTCTGACTCTGAAAATTAAACATTGAGAATTGAGATATTACATTACAAATATAGAATACATACATGTATTTTTAAATTAATTCGATTCATTTAATTATGTTCCCTTTAGTCATTATAATAAAATAAAATTGATTATCTATCAAAATAGTTTTGGGAAAATATAATTATTACAAGCACTATATTCTAGTTTCAAATTAAATTCAAATCACTGTGCGCTGTGGCCGCTGACCATGGAGCGCGCGAGCTACAGCGCCCAAAATTAAAAATAAATTGCTTCGGAAAATATTACTTTAGTATCTGAAAACAAAAGACCCTCAGAGGCGGTGGGATATTCCAAAATGTTTCCAAAACACAAAACTTTTCCATCTCAATTCCCAAAAGGCGTTTGACGTTATGCTAAGGATTTCTAACATAACGTAAACACCAAAACGAAAAGTAAGACTCGGGAAATGAGGCAGCTTGAGAGATTGTCTCAATTTCCCATTTCCTACAAACTAATTCATCTTTTGGTGATTACGGCGATATAAAGTTATCTATAGTCTATAGTCTAGATAATCTAGAATAGGTTTCAATTTATTAATAACTTGAAACAATACCAATTCAAGCTAACAGTTGCACATTTTCATGAGAAATTGTCTGTGATTGATGATTGATGATACGGATTTCAAAAGTTGAGTCTGGATGCAAGTTCTGCGGTCTTTTTGGGCTGGACCACCCACTCTGTCTGAATAAATGCGAGCTACATATAAAAAATGTGTGGTATATTTTGCATACGTTAAATTAACTCATCAATAATATTTATTAAGCATCGAAACAATTCATTACAAAGAAAAATAATCACAAAATAATCACAATCCAAAGCATCCTCCCACGATCCCCTCAACAGCCCCCAGCTGAAAACTGAGCAAGCAATTATTAGCCCCCCTCAACGTCCCCCCTTTCTTCTTCCCCTCTTCCCTCACCCCCACGAGCCCCCGATCTTGCAACAACACACAGACCCCCAACATCTCACTCCTCTCTATCCAAGGCAGACCAGCAGTCCCACAAAACTTGCGATACTCTTCGTAAAATGTGGTCATGGGGATCGGCGCTTTAACCCCGTCGCTTTTACATTTTCCGCCTCGGTAAATTTTCAAAAAAGTAGCTAAAATCGCCATTTGCTGCAGCGGAAGCGGCCCATCATCTTTCGGCGGCGCGAAAACTTTGGCAACGGCCGCGACTGAGATCAATTTTGAAATTTGGCGTTTTTGCGGCGAGCTGAAGGCGAACCCTAAATTTAAAAATGGTTTAGTACTTTTTTTAAAAAATGGAAAAATAGCTCACCTTCCCTCAAAACCTCCCTTTCACCCTTCTCAACTTTCTCTATCGCCACGGCGCATGCATTAAGCGCTTTTCGCATGTCCCCCGTCGTCGCCGCCACTTTTGCCGCAATGAACTTAATTGCTGATGGCTCGAAAATGTTTGACTGACTAAGGCGACTTTCAAGAATTGCTTCAATTTCCTCGCGCTCATAGGGAGGGAAACTTATTGTTTTTACTTGCGTTTCAAAATCAGCCAGATCGAGCTTGTTAGCGATCCCAATCGCGATTAGGCGGGAATTTGGAAGCGAAGTTTGTTTGAAAATTGATGAAAGGGATGCTGGGGGGAGTTGGTCGACTTCGTCCAGTATTAGAACACTGAAAAAATTGTTAATTAGTAATTAATACTACTTTAAATAAATTAAACCTAACTTACATCATCCTTCCAATCTTCCTCTTAAAAAGGAGCTTATCTTGGCTAAAGTTCCCAATGACTTTGCCCACCGCCTCATAAACATCTTGTAGCCCTTTCACTCCCATACAATTGACAAAGACTTTGAAGCACTGCTAGGAATTGACTGCTTTTCCCACGACGGCCGTTTTCCCCGTTCCCGGAGCCCCACAAATGTACATTCCCCCCGAGGACTTGTTCTTTAACTTGGTGGAGAGGAAACTGGAGATTTCTGTCAGCTGGGACTCCCTCCCTATCAATTGGAGGGGGGGCGAGGTGTGGAGACATGTCTTGGCCATCGTCACACTGTTTTCAACGTTTTCTAACCTCGGCTTCTTTCGAGGGGGGAATTTTGAGGTTATTTTCGACATTTTGGGGGGTTTAAAAATTAAAGCAACAAGTACCAAGTGGATTGTGTGAAGTTGGAGGGAGAGAGACAAAGTGACATTGGCTTGGCTCCTTTTTGATAAAAGTTTTTTTTTTCTAAGGGGAGACTGAGAAATGACTCCGACCCTTAACAATTTATGCTGGTGTTTGGAAATAATATTTCAGTAACTTTTCTTAAATCATGTAAACGATTGCAGCCGAAATTAGAGAATTGACCTAATTGTATTTTCCCCCATTCGAGGTCATCCTCGGAACGCAAGAAATGGACTTTTTTTGGTTGTGAAA
>JAQIXN010002380.1:0-11924 GCA_034698145.1 Proisotoma minuta
TCTGCTACTGCGATAATTTTTGCAACAGAACTTTTAACCCTGATTGTTGTCCAGATTATTTCAGTGCCTGTTTAGGCATGCACATAATTAAGCCACCCATTGAAATTGCAAAGCCACCACGTAACTCTAATAATAACTCTAAATATTTATTTCCAATAAATCTGCCAATTAATTAAATGCATTTAGCCTAAAGCTAATTCACGCTCACGCTCAAGACATTATTGTAGAAGATGAGTTTCGTATCATTTCGTATGACTAGTTTCTGCTACATTAAATTTAGGTGCCAAACATTTTGCCGACAAGGAAGGGGTGCCCATAATTTATTCATAAGCACATAATTTAGTTTTCAATTACTTCATTATTGTGAATTACGAGAGATGAATTACGAGAATTACGAGAGAGCAACTCTTAACCAAAACAAAAAATAACATAAAATTTAAAGAAACTGGCAAAAATCCCTTCCAGGCCAAATACATCAACTTGTCATAACGAAACCGCGGTAGAGTGCCACGCACCCAAATAAACCAAAAACAAAATAAACACCCAAGACAGTTTAGAGATACAAAGCTAGCCCCAAAAAAAAGAATAGAAAATAAATACCTCATAAAAATAATACTGCCGTACTCGGCTAAAAATAATAAGGCGAACCCTCCTCTACCATACTCCACATTGAACCCTGAGACAAGCTCAGACTCACCCTCAGCAAAGTCAAACGGAGTGCGATTAGTCTCTGCCAACATAGAAGCAGCCCAACACAAAAATAAGGGGAAAGAAACAAAAATAAATAAAGAATAGCTTTGGTACGGCACCAGGCTAGTTAGCCTATAAGAAGAAATTAAAAAAATGAAGGACAAAAAAATCAAAGCCATTCTTACCTCGTAAGAAATCGTCTGCGCTACCCCGCGCACAGCCCCAAGAAGAGCATAATTCCTGTTAGAAGACCACCCCCTGCCCATTAAAGTGTACACCCCGAACCTAGTACAGCAAAAAAAGAAGAGGCCCCCAAGCCTCAAATTAACAGGAGCGGAGCTGACCGGCACTACCCCCCATAAAAATAAAACAATAAACAAAGCTAGACCAGGAAACAAATAAAAAGACCTAAAATTAGCGCCTCTGGGGAAAGTCTGCTCCTTAATAAAAAGCTTAATCGCGTCACCAAAGGACTGCAAAACCCCGCTCAAACCAACCTTATTGGGCCCCTTACGGACCTGAATGTACCCTAAGACTTTACGCTCAAACAAAACTATAAAAGCAACACTAACCAAAACACCAACTAAAACAACCAAGTACGAAATAAACCCTCTCAAAATTTCAAATAACACTGCTAAATAAAATATAAATTTTATATAAAGATTCTAAATCAATTGCACTACTCTGCCAATTTAGCAATTAAAAATAAAATAAAGTGGTCCTTTCGTACTAAAAAAATTTACTAAACCCCTAAGATAGAAACCAACCTGGCTCACGCCGGTTTGAACTCAAATCATGTAAAAATTTAATAGTCGAACAGACTATCTATTGTAGTTACTGCACTAAAAAGAATTTTTAATTCAACATCGAGGTCGCAATCTAAAGTGTCAATAAGAGCTCTCAACTTTAATTACGCTGTTATCCCTAAGGTAGCTACTTATAAAATTTAAATGTTAAGTTAAAAAATCTAACAGATCTATAGTAAAAGAAGTTTCACATATTCTTTAATTGCCCCAATTAAACAAAAAAACAATCAACTAACAACACCGAATCTTAGCTAAACGCCCTCTTATCAAGCTCTATAGGGTCTTATCGTCTTTAAGGTAACCCAAGCATTTTCACTTGAAATTTAAGTTCAAAAATTAAAATTAATAAAACAAAACTACGTTAAACCCTTCATACAATTCCCTAATTAAGAGACTAATGATTACGCTACCTTTGCACGGTCAAAATACCGCGGCCCTTAAAACTTCAGTGGGCAGGCCGTACCCCCTACAAACCCGAAGGGGAAATGTTTTTGTTAAACATTCGAAGCTTTAATTGTAAAATTCATAAAAAATAATTTTAAGCTGCTAACTAAAAACCCAACCTCTACTTATTCAATCATTAAAACAAGGCTAATAAAATTTTAGCCCTTTAAACCAAAAAAATTAAAGGGTAAATAAATCCCATACGTGGTAGTGTTTAATAAAACTTACTTACAGTGGCAGTTTTTAAGCCTAAATAAACCCCGTACCAAAATAGACCCTTATAACAAACCAAATACAAAAGATAACCCCTTTGTACATGCCTGCCCTAACTTCACTAAGCTATACAACCAACTAACTAAAAACAAGAAATCTAAAATTTAATTTAGTTAACTAGATATAAAGACAACCGAATGAAATCTCTTCCCTAATAGTAATTGTAGGGTATTATTCAACATAGCCCATAATAACTCTTAGCCCTTGCCCTTTCGAGAAAATAAAATATTTTATCAAATAGACAAACCCTGATACAAAAGGTAGTAAAAAAAATTAACCTCAATGTAACCACAATATTTCAAAACCCCTTCACAGTAACAAAAAAAAATAAATTCATTAATTTACTAAGAATATAAAAGCATTAACCCATAATTTAAAATATTTTTATAACATCAATTAAGACTCTACCCAGTGTAAGCGGGGTGCTTTGACAAGCTCTATTACAATCAAGTGCCTCCTTCCGGAAATACTACTTTGTTACGACTTATCTAGTTTTATAACCAGAGCGACGGGCGATATGTACATGACTTAGAGCTCAATTAAAATTTTATAGGTCAAAATATTACTTTTAAATCCGGTTTAACTCTCGGCCGCCCCATTAAAAATAAATTATTTAAATAAACGTAACCCAATTAAACTTTTATACCCTGCACCTAGATTTGTTTTAACTTAAATAAAAAGAAAGAAGAACCCACTTAGTTAATTCCTAAGACAACGGTATACAAGAATAATAAAAGTGCCCCAAAGTGTAGAATCAATTAAATATCAGGTTCCTCTAACGAGAATAAATCACCGCCAAATTCTTTGAGTTTAAAAAAATTTACTACTCAAGCAATAACCCCCACGAAAAAATAGCGGGGTCTCTAATCCCGGTTTAACACAATTCTATTTTAATTAAAATACCAAAACACAAAATAATAAGCCCCTTAACTTCACATAAAAAGGCCAAAAATTAATTAACCTGTAAATATTAATTTTAGCTAAAATAATTTACTATAACTTTAGGTATAACCGCAGATGCTGGCACAATATTTATCTAGTCTCAAAATAATTTTTACATCCCTAAATTGTGTAATACTATGCACTGCCAGAGTACATGTGCCTAATTATTATAATAAACGCTCAAGCAAGAATCAAACTTTTCTATAAAACCTTTGGGTTCTTATAATTTTATTTCTTTTATTATAACTAAGAAATAAAAATATTACATAAATTTTATTTTAGTTTTAATTTAAAAGTTAAAATAATCACTTATATTTATATAAAATCTTGTATTTTTAATAATTAAGCGCGTATATTTCTATTTTTTTTTTAATTTTTATATAAAATCTTATATTTTTAATATTTAAGCGAGTATAGACACATATTTTTAAATTTTTATAGAAAATATTTAATTATACATACACTCATGTATATATATATATATATATATATATGTATATATATATATATATATATATATATATATATTTATATATATATATATATATAATATTTATTTAACAATAAAAAATTTATTATATAATAATATCTTATTATTTGATCACTATAGCCTTTAATTCCCCTTAAATAATAATATATAATACGTAATCTTTTCTTTAGCCCCCCCCCCCCCGCCTACCCTGCCGTTAACACCCGGGGAGGGGGGGGGGTAAAACCCCGCCTAGCAAGGTGGGGCTCCAGCACACAAACAGTTACTTAAACAAATAGATAATGTGCCTGACGAAAAGGACTATTTTGATAGAGTAGATAATGTAATTTTACCGTTATTTAACCTGTAAGTAGTGAACAGGCTCACTTCCCTTAAAATCAAAATTTAACGTTCCTTTAAACTAACCCACAAAATGGTAAGCTAACTAAGCTAAAGGGTTCATACCCCTTACATAAGAGTACAAACCTCTTCCTTTTTAAATGTTTATAAATCTTAGAACCCTAGCATTCTCCGCCACACTAGTCGGTGGGACCGTGGTAGCCGCCACCGCCAACTCCTGGCTAACAGCCTGAGCGGGCTTAGAAATCAACCTTATAAGACTGATCCCGCTGCTAATAGCAACCCCGTCTAAGTCCTCTACAGAAAGGGCTATTAAGTACTTCCTGCCCCAAGCCATGGCTTCAACAATCCTGATTGCCGCCTCCGTAGCCAACTACGCAACAATTAAACTAACTCTTACTGAAAGCCTGTCTACAATTATTTTAGCCTGTCTAATAATAAAGCTGGGGGCGGCCCCCCTACATTTCTGATTCCCGCAAGTAATCGCCAAATCCCCGTGATCTCAAGCCCTTGTAATCCTAACCTGGCAAAAAATTGCCCCCTTAACACTAATAGCATATTTTAAAATAAACGAGCTAGTAACCATATTTACACTAGCATCAGGCCTCCTGGGGGCCCTAGGGGGACTAAACCAAACGTCCATTAAGCTAATGCTAACGTACTCATCAATCTCCCACACAGGCTGAATGATCCCTTTATCAACTACAACCATAAAAGTGTGAACTAACTACTTCATTATCTACACAATAAACTCACTACTTCTAATTTTTATACTAAAAACTTTTAAGCTAAATAATATCAACCAATTATTTACACCATCATTAACGACCCCGCAGCTGGTATGCACCCTGGCTCCAATCTTGTCCATGGGCGGACTGCCCCCGCTGGCCGGCTTCTATGCCAAGTTGACCGCCATAGTTTACCTAATAAAAATTAAAGCAGCCGCCTTACTAATAATTATACTAGCATCTTCACTAATCTCACTGTTCTACTACCTAAAAATTGCCTACAGAACCTTACTAATAAGCCCAGCCCGAATAAAAACAATACCTTTATTATCTAGACCGCTAAAAGACCCACTTATCCTAACCGGCCTAGTATTCGGGGTCCTCATGACCCCGGCTATAACAGCCCTCCTGTAGGCCAAGGACTTAAGTTAGCAAACTAAAAGCCTTCAAAGCTTTAATCAGGAATTAACCTTCTTAGCCCTTAGGCTAAAGGTAACACCACTTTAAGATTTGCAATCAAAACTCATACTTGAATACATAGCCTGGCAGGGGGGCGATAGCCCGTCATTAAATTTACAGTCTAACGCCTAATCTCAGCCACCCTACCTATGGCTCGCTGGCTTTACTCAACAAACCACAAAGACATCGGAACCCTTTACTTAATTTTCGGGGTCTGAGCAGCTATGGTAGGAACAGCCTTTAGGGTGCTAATCCGCCTAGAGCTGGGTCAACCAGGATCCTTCATCGGGGACGATCAAATTTACAACGTAATAGTAACCGCCCACGCCTTTGTAATAATCTTTTTTATAGTGATACCCATCATGATCGGCGGCTTCGGAAACTGGTTGGTTCCTTTAATAATTGGAGCACCAGACATAGCATTCCCACGTATAAACAATATAAGATTCTGACTTCTCCCGCCCTCATTAACTCTCCTGCTAACAGGGGGGCTAGTAGAAAGAGGGGCAGGAACCGGTTGAACCGTGTACCCGCCGCTATCCTCGGGAGTGGCCCACGCTGGAGCCTCTGTAGATCTCTCAATCTTTAGACTTCATCTAGCTGGCGCTAGGTCCATCCTAGGGGCCGTAAACTTCATTACAACTATTATCAACATACGCTCAGCTGGAATGTCATGAGACCGAACTCCGCTGTTCGTCTGATCTGTATTTTTAACAGCCATTCTCCTACTTCTTTCACTCCCCGTATTGGCAGGAGCTATTACGATACTGTTAACAGACCGTAACTTAAACACCTCCTTCTTTGACCCAGCCGGGGGCGGAGACCCGGTTCTGTACCAGCACCTATTTTGATTCTTTGGACACCCGGAGGTGTACATTTTAATTCTCCCGGGGTTCGGAATAGTCTCCCATATTATCACCTTTGAAAGAGGTAAAAAACAAACTTTCGGCCAGCTAGGCATAATTTATGCCATAATAGCAATCGGCCTTCTAGGGTTTATTGTCTGAGCCCACCACATATTTACAGTTGGAATAGACGTGGACACCCGTGCCTACTTCACCGCTGCGACTATAATCATCGCTGTGCCAACAGGAGTTAAAATCTTCAGTTGAGTAGCTACCCTGCAGGGTAGCGCCCTAACCATAACCCCAGCCCTAATGTGAGCCATAGGGTTCGTATTCCTATTTACAGTTGGCGGCCTTACAGGAATCGTGCTAGCCAACTCATCACTAGACATTGTACTACATGACACATATTACGTCGTGGCCCACTTTCACTACGTTCTCTCCATAGGGGCTGTCTTCGCAATCATGGGCGGGCTAATCCACTGATTCCCGCTATTCACGGGGACCAGACTAAACCCGACCTGACTAAAAGTACAATTCATAACCATATTCGTTGGAGTAAACCTAACATTCTTCCCCCAACATTTTCTGGGCCTAAACGGAATGCCTCGTCGCTACTCTGACTACCCAGACGCCTTCACAACCTGAAACGTCATCTCCTCCCTGGGAAGATACACGTCAGTCATTGCAGTACTAATATTCAGGTACATTATTTGAGAGGCCCTCGTATCATCACGACCAGGTGTTTCTAACTTCGTATATTCCTCATCAACCGAGTGACTACAAAACACCCCGCCAGCTGAACACTCTTACTCGGAGCTAACCCTAATTTCAAATAACGCCTTCTAATATGGCAGACTAGTGCAGCGGTCTTAAACCCCGCACATGAATTAAATTCTTTTAGAAATACCCTCATGAGCAGCCGTAGGATTCCAAAACGCAGCATCCCCCCTAATAGAGCAACTAATCTTTTTTCACGACCACACCCTAACCATTCTAATCTTAATCATCACTTTAGTCGGGTTTAACCTGTTTTCAACAATATTCAGAACAAACATCGACCAGCACATACTAGAATCACAGGAGCTTGAACTATTCTGAACAATCATCCCTAGCTTTATTTTAATCTTCATTGGCCTACCATCAATCCGTCTCCTATACCTTCTAGACGAGGTGTACAGACCGGCCATTACTATAAAAACAATCGGGCACCAGTGATATTGGTCTTACGAATACTCAGACTTCAAAAACATTGAATTTGACGCTTACATAATCCCAACCCTTGAATTAGCCCCAGGCCAACCCCGACTTCTAGATGTAGACAACCGGACCGTCATCCCCGCCACCGCCCAAGTTCGAACCCTTATTACAGCAGCTGACGTACTACACGCCTGGGCCGTACCCAGAATAGGGGTTAAAGCAGACGCAGTGCCTGGGCGCCTAAACCAAGTTAACTTTTACTCCTCCCGCCCAGGGCTATACTTTGGGCAATGCTCAGAAATCTGCGGAGCTAACCACAGCTTCATACCAATCGTTATCGAAAGAGTAGACACTAAAACGTTCATTAAATGAATTAAAAGTAAGTCTTAACCATTAAATGGCTGAGAGTAAGCCCCGATCTCTTAAATCGGCTAACAGCAACTAACACCTGCTTTTAATGCGGGGGTTAGTTAAAACTATAACATAATTTTGTCAAGATTAAGTCGCTGCCGCCGCGCCCCCGTATCCCGCAAATAGCCCCTCTAATATGGTCAACATTGTACTTAGCCTTCACCGCCCTCATACTGATCTGCGCAGCAAAAATTTTCTTTTCATTAAATAAAGTCAGGCTCTCGGGGCCTGCCTCTGAGAGCACCCCCTCCACAAGACACAAAAGAACTAACTGAAAATGATAACAAATCTATTTTCGGTGTTTGACCCAGCTTCAACCATCCTGGTATCTATAAACTGATCCAGAGCCCTTATCTTCGCCTTGATCTTAACCCCCTCCTTCTGGGCTAGGCCAACCAAATTCTCGGTCCTGCTCACCAGAGCTACTATAAAACTCTACCGAGAATTCAAAACCCTGCTGGGCTCTAGATCACCCTCTGGTAGGACCATCCTACTAATCACACTTTTCACCTTCCTTCTAGTTAATAACTTCATAGGCCTTTTCCCGTACATTTTTACATCGTCTAGACACATAGCGCTAACACTAACCCTCAGTCTACCCCTATGGTTAGCGTTTATGCTATTCGGTTGATTAACCACAACAAACAACATATTTGCCCACATAGTGCCTCAAAGAACCCCAAGGGCTCTAATACCCTTCATAGTTCTAATTGAATCAATCAGTAACGTTATCCGGCCACTAACTCTAGCCGTACGGCTAATAGCAAACATGGTGGCCGGGCACCTTCTAATAACCCTTTTAGGCAATCAAACTGCCGCTGCCTCAAACATACTCCTCGCCGCCCTAATTATAACACAAATTCTCCTTCTAACCCTAGAGTCGGCAGTAGCTGTAATCCAATCCTACGTATTCGCAGTCCTATCAACCCTGTACGCCGGCGAGATCACTAGCCACTAATGATAATTAAAAGTAACCACTCCTTCCACCTAGTGGACCAAAGTCCGTGACCACTAACAGGCGCCCTAGCCGCCCTGGTGATAACTTCCGGGGTAGTAAAGTGATTTCAAGAATTCAACATAAGACTATTCTTACTGGGACTAACAATCTTAGTCATAACCTGCATTCAATGATGACGGGACATCAGCCGAGAAGGAGCCTACCAGGGCCTTCACACCAACGCCGTAATTAAAGGCTTACGCTGAGGCATAATCCTGTTTATCACCTCAGAAGTCTTATTCTTTTTTTCATTTTTCTGAGCCTTTTTTCACAGTAGATTGGCCCCGTCTATAGAAATCGGGCTACAGTGACCTCCCGCAGGAGTGACCCCGTTTAACCCGTTTCAGGTCCCGCTACTAAACACTATCATCTTACTAGCCTCCGGGGTAACTGTCACATGAGCCCACCACAGTCTTATAGAGAACAACCACTCACAGGCAGTAATCGGCTTAGCCGGGACTGTAGCCCTCGGGGCCTACTTTACGGGCCTTCAGGCCCTAGAATACTGGGAAGCTCCATTCACTATCTCAGATAGTGCCTACGGGTCAACATTTTTTATGGCTACGGGGTTCCACGGCATTCACGTGCTTATTGGAACAACATTCCTAGCTGTGTGCCTAATACGACTAATTAAAGGGCACTTCTCAATAAGTCACCACTTCGGGTTTGAAGCTGCTGCCTGGTACTGGCACTTTGTAGACGTAGTATGGCTGTTTCTGTACATGTCAATTTACTGATGAGGAAACTACCCTTGTAGTATACCAGTACGGCTAGCTTCCAACTAGCAGGACCGCTTGCGGCGGGGGTAATAGCTTTAAACTTCACTCTAGCCCTAGTTCTACCCATAGTACTTCTGGTGCTTAACTCTAGTATCTCAAAAAAAGCTAATCCTGAGCGAGAGAAACCGTCAGCTTTTGAGTGCGGATTCGAGCCAAAAAGATCCGCCCGTCTACCATTTTCCCTGCGCTTTTTCCTTATCGCCGTAGTGTTCCTAATTTTTGATATTGAAATCACACTGTTAATACCCATGCCTCTGCTTCTCGGAGCCTCAAAAATAAGCCCGCTTACAACACTTCTCGCTATTTTTATCGCTATTCTACTGGCGGGCCTGTACCATGAGTGGAACCAGGGGGCTCTAAACTGAAAGTAGGGTTGTAGTTAACTATAACATCTGAGTTGCACCCAGAAGGTGCCAGACCGGCCTTCCTTAATCCCCCCCCCAGGCCCCCTCTCTGGGGAGGCCCTAACGGCAAGAAGTTTTAAGAAGCGAACCCTTGCACTCAGTTTCGACCTGAATTTTGGGCAGAGCCCCTTAAATTAAGAGAAGCCAAACTACCGGCATGCCCCTGTTAAGGGTATTTAGGGGGCACCCCTCTTAAAAAGAAAAGAAGCACAAGCCTAAGCCTCTAACTTAAGGCTTTAGCGGTTAAACTCCGTTATTTTCTTTAGTTATTTTAGTTTATAAAAATATAGTATTTTCATTACTAAGATAAGAACCCCCTTTTATAACTCCCCGACCCAAGTTTTTATAGTTTAAAGTAAAACGTTAGTTTTGTAAACTAATAATTGATCAGTCATAAAAACTTCTAGGCCAGACTAGCCGGCCCGGTTATAATAAGATTAACTCTTCTTTCTCTAATAAACAGTGCCCTGTACCTCCTCAGATCCCACCCAGTTGCCCTTACGGCGCTAATTCTAACCCAAGCTCTTATAGTCTGTGCCTCAGCCTGGGCCACTCTAAAGGTAAGCTGGTTCTCCTACATCTTATTCCTAATCTTCCTGGGAGGCCTAATAGTGCTGTTCATTTACATCACTAGCCTGGCTTCTAACGAGACAATGCGCCCATCCCTTCGCCCGGAGGCCCTGTTGGCCCCACCAACCCTAATCTTTATCTGGGGGTCCGCCTTTGGCTCAAGAGCACCTGCGGCCCACCACAGGGAGGCTCAGTCCTGCCTGACCGCGCTGTTCTCCCTACAAACCAGTATATTAATCTCAGGGGTTATACTCTACCTCTTCCTAACCCTGGTGGTAGTGGTCAAAACTACCTCATCCCTTAAGGCCCCGCTAAAAAACTTTATCTTTTAATAATGATGCCCGCCCGTAACACACACCCCCTAATCAAAATCGCAAACAAAGCCCTTGTAGATCTGCCGGCCCCCATTAACATCTCCGCTTGGTGAAACTTTGGCTCGATTTTAGGGCTTTGCCTAGTGACACAAATTGCCACGGGCCTATTCTTAGCTATGCACTACTCAGGAGACATCTCACTAGCCTTCAACAGGGTGGCTCACATCACCCGAGACGTTAACTACGGATGACTAATCCGGGTTGTTCACGCCAACGGGGCATCAATATTTTTCACCGCCCTGTACTTGCACGCCGGCCGAGGAATCTACTACTCTTCCTTTAACTACGCTTACACCTGAACTGCCGGAGTCTTGATCTTATTCCTGGTAATAGCCGCAGCCTTCATGGGGTACGTGTTAATCTGGGGCCAGATATCCTTCTGGGCCGCCACAGTAATTACAAACCTGCTCTCCGCCATCCCGTACGTAGGCAGCTTACTAGTCCAATGAATTTGAGGCGGCTTTGCAGTTGACAACGCCACACTAACCCGATTCTTTACGTTCCACTTTGTTCTACCGTTTATTGTGGCGGCCCTGTCAATAGTTCACCTACTATTTTTACATCAAACCGGGTCTAACAACCCGCTAGGCATTAAATCAGGCCCCGATAAAATTTCATTTCACCCGTATTTTTCAAGCAAGGATTTATTCGGGTTCATCCTGATCCTAGGCCTGCTAATAGCATTGGCCCTGCTAGAGCCGTACCTCTTGGGGGACACAGAAAACTTTATCCCAGCCAACCCCCTTGTTACACCGGTGCATATTCAACCAGAATGATACTTTCTATTCGCTTATGCTATCCTACGGTCTATCCCAAGAAAGTTGGGTGGAGCCCTGGCCCTAGTTGTATCAATCGCAATTCTACTAATTTTGCCCGCTACCCAAAAAAGAACCCTGCGGGGCCTCCAATTTTACCCGCCCGCACAAATTCTATTCTGAACCATAGTAAACGTGGTAATTTTATTAACCTGAATTGGGGCTCGACCGGCTGAGGAGCCCTTTATCCTAGTCGGACAGCTCCTAACTATCTTTTACTTCAGGTACTTTATCTTTTCACCTCTACTAGTAAACTACTGAGACCGCTTAGTAAAGTAACTCTTTAGCTTAGCGACTGAGCGTTTATCTTGAAAATAAACTAGAAGGGTTTGACTCCCTTAGGCGTTTGCCCCCCCCC
>JAQIXN010002381.1:0-11914 GCA_034698145.1 Proisotoma minuta
AGACGGACACGATGGTTACATAAGCCCTGACTCGGGCTAAAAAACTGTCAACTTTGTACATGTCATATGGAAGAATCATAATGAGATCAAAACACGTTGGAAAGTTATCGAGGAGACATATTTTGTAGGCGCAATAATGACCTGTGATTCGAAGTAATTAGTGATTACTAATCACCACTCACCTGATGCAAGCTGGACTACAAATCTGACTTTTAGACTCTCCGCGGCGTCGAAGCTGACGTTTTTTGGTAAAGGCGAAATGAATTTAAGGGTCTGCTGCCCTTTTTCCCCTTCGCGTCGAAGAAACGCCAACTCTGTGGTGGCAGAATGAATCACATTGTCCCCGGTGTCCAAGAAAATCACCCGCATTGGTTTAACAGCGAGCGATTTGTCTTCAAAACTTGTCGGCCCTTGAAACTCCAAGGTTAAGCTACTTCCTTCCCCGGAACTAAGTGTACCTTCCCTAACAAATACAATTTATTAGGCTAAAACGTTTGAAATTTATCGACAGGCGGCTTTAGTTACAAGTTAACATCTGGGCAGGTGGCCAACGTCCCTTCCGTGAATTTGCAGGGTCCAAATTTTGCGTCTACAATCTTTTTAAGTTTTAATGTCCATTCATAAATTTCCTCGTCAACTTTTGTTCGAAACTGAATAAAGGGACAATTAGAAATATTTTTGGAATTTGTAGAGTTTTACCTTTTTCGTGCTCGCGAGCTGAAAGCTGACTTCGTCGACGGGTTGAGATTGTTGGGAGCAACTTGTTACTGAATCCTCAGCCATTCTCAAAATTTATAGAGTTTTGTTCGACTAGTTACAAAACGAATCGCCAAAAATAAAGCAGCTTAAAAACACGCGCCCAAATCTCATGGAAAAAAAATAATGCGTCATTTTCTAATATAGGTAATATTATTATTATGCAATTAAAGCTAACTTAATGATTATTGCATTATAAAAAATTAAAATGCGTGGTAAAGTTTCGATTCTCATATGCCAAAAGCATCAACCTGGTCTTCAGCTAGGAAAAATAAATCCAATTTTCATCTTTAATTAGCTTAATTAATTTTCTGTAGACAAAAATAACTCTAGGTTTAGCAACATTTGAAAATTTATTGTTAAACATTGTAAAAAACATAAATTAACCAATTTTTCAAAAAATACTAAAGAGCTATCACATTCTAAGCAACGTATGCCAGCTTCAACTTTTAATAGTGTCCATATCCATGTCCGTAACTGTGACCGTGATGACCATGGCCATAGGAGTGGGCGTAATGGGGCACGTGATGATGGACAACGGGGACATGGACTGGGACAGCTACGTGTTTGACGACCGCTACCGGGTGATGATAAGTTCGGTGTTCATGATGGTAGGAAGTGGCAACTGGGACCTGTCTCAGAAATTCAAATTTTAGGACTTGACCAAAGTTCTATGTAAAGTTTTACCTTGTGGACGTGGACGGGAGCAAGAGCTACGGCGTGAGCATGTCCATAGTGTCCATGATCATGATGATCGTGGTGTCCATACGTAGGGATATATCCAGCTGCTGCAGTCGCGATAATGGCAAAAAGAACGAGAGCACACTTCATGGCGAGTTCTAAAACTTTTGTGGGAAGTTTAAAAACTGTGGACTTAGTTTAATGTTAGTTGAGCGTTTGTAGTTTGATGACTGAATTGTTTGTTGGAAAATGTTTGCTTTTATATAGCTGCCAATTTAACTTAAGGTAAGGGACCTTCATTAATTTTATTCATTAAAGGAACGGCCAACGGCTAGGATACAATAATTTGCCATTATAAGAATATGATCGAATGAAATGAATTGTAAATTTCGAACAATTGGATTACAAGAATGGTTTGTCTGTCCGTCAGCTTTTACATGGCTATTTACATATTGAATGTTTGAAAAATAGACAAACGTTCTAATTCTTAAATCCCATCTCATAGCTAAGAAGCATATTATTCCAAACTTTGACAAAGACCATTTAACACTCTTCAGTTGGTTTATTACATTCATTTGTAATTTAATTTTTAAGGCATGGATTTTATTTTATTCTACGCGTAAATGTAATTATGAAGAATCATGACTCAAATTTTATTATATCCAAGTTTAGGAAATGCTTGGGTCTAAAATTATTAATTTTGACCTTGCCATTAAAACAAAACGTGCAAAACTGAGCTTGGCATTGTTTAATTTAGCTTCATTTCCTAATGGATTTGTGGGAAGAAGGGATGAGACTAAGTATAAGAGAATTTCATCAGAAATTTAATATGATGCGGTCAATTGACCAAAAATCAAGTGACAGGATACACAAAGTGTAATTGCGTGTTGACGTGACATGTTATATATTTTGGATTTTTTTTCTGTAAAACTTTAATTCATAATTATACTATCAAAAAAAATATTACGCTTAATGTCATCGTGTCCCAAAAATGTCAAGTTTGGGATTTTTATGACACCATTTTTATGAAACAGATGCTAAATAACAAAAATTTGAAGCAATTTTTTGAGGCATTTTTACATTTGTTTTTCTGTCCTTAAATCATTGAATCAAGCCATTTTCAATTCCCAAATTGTCGCATTTGTATTGTCTCAAAATATTTTGTCAAAGTTTGTACATTTTAATTGTAATTTACTGTGAGACAAATTCTTTAATTGCACTGTTCCTTAATAATTAAGCTGACATTGAATTAGCTCATGCTTAACGCATCATGGGAATTTATTTATTAAAAATTGATAATAATTCCTCCTGTGAATTTGAAGACATTGCTCTACATTTTGTGTTGCTGCCTTGGGCTAATTTAAATGCACAAACTTGAAAATAAAAACTGCAATTTATGTCCCATTGTCTTTTAAAATTAAAACAAGGCAAAAAACCCAAAGCTGCGACTGTAATTTTAAATTTTGCAGTCCGTTGCTGGTCGTGAGAGCGTTGCGTAATTTAAATTCAATATTCAAATTTCCATTTATTTGCATACGTGGTGGTCAACAATGGACAACAATGGACTAGTTAAACTGCAGTTCAATTTGAATAAGAAAATTTAACGTAGTTTTTGTCCTTTTCAGAGTACAGCGTGTTATTATTACGTAATTCTTACATAATTTTGTTCATGAATTAAGTTGATTTCGATTCTTGGGAATTTATTTATGATAATTATGGTATCAGATTATTGTCTGTCTGTCTACAGTGCAGCACAGTCCGTATATTTGAATAGTAAGTTCAACCACGTCTCTAAATTACACACGAACTACAGTTTCAATTCTTAACAATTATTGGTTATTTGATAATACATCACACAATTTTATTTATTTGGTTTGTAACTTTATCTAGATTTTGAGTTCATTGTCAATTGGGACTTCACGCCTCTTCTCTAATGATGAGCTATTGATTATCAAATAGCTAAAAAAAAAAGTCACGATTTATTTCTACGATGCGCAGAGAGCTATTTCAGATGAAAGTTGTAGAAAAGTACAAAACTTGTAAAACGATGTAATAAAGTAGCGGACTTGACTTATTTTATATACGCCTTGCTGAGAGTTAGTCATTAGCATGAGGGCTTAAAAATTTAAATTGAAAAATTTAATTTGAAAAACTTAAATTGAAAAACTTAAATCCAGTTAAAAATTTCTGTATATAAAATTTTGTATTAAAATCTAAAAAACTTGACAAAGGCATTAATGCAGTAATTCTATTTGTTTAAGGAAACCACGTGGATTGCTTTATCCAACTTGACGATGTCTACTCAACTTCAAAAATGTGACGTTACGAATCGTAACTTATGATGTTCTTCCTTTGAGCTCTACTTGAGAAGTTTGATCCTGAGTAAAGTTAAAGGCAGACAAAATGTTAAAAGCCAGCTTATAATACAACCAATAAGTAATTTAGTCTAATAACTATAATTTCGAAAAAGTCATAAAATAAGATCATTATTTAGAGATTTTTATGTTTATTGCTGTTTGTGGTTAAAATGGGTAAAGTTCAAGTTCATAATTAATTTGGTATTGAAAATCTCAAAATTATTGAAGTTTAATTTTTAAAAGATTAAAAGTAATGATTTACAAAATTTAAAATTTACAAAAAATACATACACATTGAAATTTCAACCCTAGTGTTGATTAAATTAGAATTTGAAATGACTGAGTTGTGAGTTTTAGAAAATGTATTGAGTTACTCAATTTGAGTACCTATTGGGCGAAAAAATCAGTTTTTTTCCAAAATTGTAAATTGTCCAATGATGAAATTTAATATGAAACTACTACCTACCTACCTACTAGGTAAATTTTTTATTTAATTTGTTAGATTCAATTACTCGTTGGCCGGTCAATGAGAACTATAATTAAAACTGTTTTATTCTATAACAGCAGTAGTTGTCATCTTAAATTTAATTTTAACGAATATAATACGTCATTCAATTATTATTCAAATTTCAAATTAACCAGATATTGTATTTTGCTTTAAAATAGAGCAGCTTATGGCTTAAAGCATGATAATTTGTAAACAAAATTATCCATCGGCGTCAAAGTTAAACATTGACAGACATGTATTTATGAAGGTTAAGATATTCGCGTTTCTCGCATTTGTTCTCTCATATTATGTGAATATTCTCCTGTCATTTTAACAGCCCTTGTTGATATTTTGTTTTATTTTTATGACCCTTATCTTTTCAATTTTGAATTTGCCAAACCTTTTTTTTTAATTCAATAAAAATCTGATAGTATTGAAAAAAATTATTGGATGAAATGTAGAATAAGTTGCGTTAATTTTGTAGTTTGCGAGATTTCCTAATTCATTCAGTTTGATCGTTTTATATCTATTGCTAATGAATGGGAATCAATTTAATTGTAGCAGGTTTCATTTAACTGTCGTCTTCAATTTGATTTGACCAAATCATTCTTCAATACGTCATTTTCAAGTAATCTAAATTATATTAACTACTACTGTTTAATATATGTATACCCATAATAAATAAAAGAAGTATACATTTAATTTTGTTTTTAAAAATTGCACTTTTCTGCTAAACAATAATTAAAAGTGACAATTATTTTAGATTGCTTTAAAACAACTATAATTGTGGTCTATTTGGTTTGTCCTTAATCTTAATTTTTAGATGAATTAACTTTTGAAGAGCTTGGCCAATTAACATCAACTTAATCAATGTCAGCGTAAATTTCATGCGTGTAAGCAAATTGTGATCTCTTTAAATGAGTGGAAATGAGGAATTACGTAACTTTTCTTAGTCAAATAAAATCAAAACAAGAAAAGTGACAATTGCCAAACTTTGATGAAGAGTAACTTCCTAGCTCACATTTTAATATGCTACTGGATTTATTAATAAAACAAGTTGGGATGCAGCTTAAATTATACCTTTTCGCTCGATAACTCTTTACCGGTTTGACCTTAAATTTGATATTAAATTGGTGCACGACCATTTTCAAGCCTCGATAAATTTCGAATTACAATTAATTTTTAAAAGGACCCCATGAACCCTTGCATCTTACTAATGCATTATGACGCAAAACGGTATCAAAAGCGGCTTGTGGCAAGCCCTAAAAAATATTTATTGATGTTCTGTTGTTAAGCTTATAAACGTATGTTATTGCGTGAGCAAAAAATACATATCAGTTTGATTTTTAAATAAAAGGGATTCATAAAAATAAATCAATCATTTTTAATTACAATTTTAGCACATTTATCATAGTGTAGAATTGGAACATGTAATCCAAAATTAATCCACAGATAAGCAGGATTTAAAAGGTGTGATGTAATCTTTAAAACCCTATAAAACGGCAATGATCAATTGGATTAATGCGAAAAATGTCTAATATTTGCAAAATCTTCTTTGCGTGTCTTATTTTAGGAGTCGCTTTTGGAAAACCATTTCAAGGCACACCAAAATGGGCAAATCGGGGTCAAGTCGGTTAGTAGAGAATATTTTAGTGTGTTAATTATTTCATTAAGAGTAATGTTTTTTTGTATAGTTTTTCTCGGAGACTCTATAACTGATTGGTGGAAAAACGATGGGAGAGAGACTTGGAATCAATTTTACGAGCCTCTGGGAGCAGTGAATACAGGCGTCGCTGGGGATTGGACCACAACAATTATCAACAGAATTACCAACGATGGGATAATTAACAACCTAAATTCGTATTTGGCAGTTCTCAAAATTGGAACGAATGATTTGGGTGGAAACTCTCCTGAACAGACAGTTGCAACTAATATTCAAACCATAATAAACCTAATCAAAGAGAGAAATTCAGCAGGTGTCAAAATTTTGCTCTTGGGTATTCTTCCTCGCGGGGGCTCAGAAATACATTCAAGAATCCGTAATGTAAATGCCATCATTCAAAACTACGCCAACGGAGAAGACATTTTCTTTTTGAACATGGAAGAACAATTTTCTACTGGACTAGGACAAGTTGTGCCTGAATATTATTGGGCCGATCAGCTTCATCTTAGTTCTCAAGGGTATGAAAAATGGGCAGAGACAATGAACCCCATTTTTGATCAAATTCTAAATAGTCCCTTTCATGCAAAGGCTGGTGAGATGTTTCGATTTTATATTTTTAAAAAAACATAAGTACTTACTTTATTCATTTGTAATAATAAAAATTTCAGTATGGCTGGGTGATTCTTTAACGGCACAATGGCTGACAACCGGCCGTACTGTCTGGAATCAATCTTACGTCCCCGTCCAATCTCACAACGTGGCAATTTCAGGGCACAGGTCAAACCACACAATTTATCGCATAGAGCAAGAAGGGGTTTTGGATGGCTTAAATTCAAAAGTAGCAATGCTCATGGTTGGCGGAAATGACTTGCAAGGTGGGATCTTGGTGCCTCAAATCATCTCTAATATTGCAAGAATAATTGAGCTGATAAGGGAAAGATTACCGCATGGGAGAATCATCTTATTCGCACTTCTTCCTGCAGGTGGAAAGCCAGGTATTTAATTAGATGTTTGTCTAAAAATGGTTCATCAATTCAGGATTAAATAATCTTAACATAATATTATATTAGACTGGCTCGTAGAGGCTGGGCTCCAAGTAAATGCTGCACTATCTCAAATGGGCAACAATGACGACATTCGATTCATTGACATGAGCAGCCACTTTGCTGACGAAAACCTCGATATTCACGAGGACTTGTATGTCGGAGATCAAACTCATTTGTCACTTTTGGGATATGAATTATGGCAAAGGACTCTTGATCCTCTGTTCCAAGAGATGTTAAGATTTTACTAAATTTAAATTATAGATATTTACATAAGTAACAAATAAAATAATAACAATCCCTGCTAGCTCTTTACAATGTTGAAAATACATCTGCTGTTAATGAGTTGTACTATTGATCAATGTCTAAAAGTATTGCAGATCCAAATGGATTATTGCGGATGGAAATAAAATTCTTCTTTTTTTAAAAAAAAATATTCAATAATTTAGTTGACATTTTTCACTGTCGTCAGTTATAATGACGATGATTCGAAAAACTTTAACAAAATTTCTCATACAGTATTCAGATATATGATTGAGACTTGAGAATAGTTTAGATGCAAGGGTCAATCTAATTGTAAGACAAAGTTAATTAAACTTTTACACCTTCTTTAAATGTCACCGATGATTTTAAAAATAATGGATGCCGAAGTACATAAGATGTGAAACCTCAAAACATCCGAGGTATTGTTTTAAACGCTGCTAACTTGTATTAAATAGAAATACTCTACATGCAGTATTGCTTGAAATATTTTGTGTGCTGCCTTATTCTTTTACGATTCAATAAAAAGTTCTAAATTATTCATTTGTGCCTAGCATATGCTTAAAGGATTACAGAGAAACTACGTATAAGATTTTTTTCATTTATGATGTGCCAACAATTTCATGTTATTCTGATACTTAAGGTGAAGACAAGATCTGAGGACATACTTATATTTTAATGGAATGCATAATTCATTATTTAGCAGCCAAAAACATTTCTTCTGGATTGCTCTTTATCTTGTACCTTGATAAGTAGAACAAAATACTAAAACTGTTGGCTAATTTATTTTGGAACACGAAATGAAAAAGGTGAAGTGTTTGTTATGTTAATTTTCAACCCACGCATTTAGAGCTACATATAGGTATTCCCTTAAACTTTCACTTAAGCTTGAGTATCATTTGAGATTCTAGTAGTAAGTACTTATGGGATTTAATATCAACTTATTTTCTTCTAAAAAGTATCCACTTATCTAGAATTTATCCGCAGATGATAACTTATTAAATTATGCAATGACGCAGAGCAATATTATTAGCCAATTAGAGTGGTCTTTGAGCTTGTAATTTTTTAGGGGAAGCTTTCTCCAACTTTCTTTAGATCCTCATTCGCCATTCGACAAACAAACATTCAACATAAAGTTTAATAGCTTAAATTCATAAGGTGATGTAGCATTAAATATCCATATTCCTTGCTTATTTTAAGCTATTAATTTATGTAATAACATCTCACATCTTCTGAAATTTTTCATCTTGAAAAATGATTAACAATGTGAACTGGTTGCAATTATTGCTGACGATTTGCAATTTTTAACTTGCCTAATAAATGGCAGGTATAGTTGATAGTTAAGCTGGAAATTTTTCGTTGTGTTTTAATAATGTTTAATAATATGCTAATATTAAATATTATCACATAATGATGAATTTCCATCTTATAAACGTAATTGAGTGCAGCAATTTAAAGGCATCCGGAAATGTCTTCCCAACTTTTTCCAACTTACAATACACGGCTACAACTTACGGATACGGACTAATCAGATACAGCCAAGAAACAGGCTTTTGAAGTTACCTTACGTACAATGGTCCAGCTCAATACGCTGTTCGCTTAATTTATTTTACCTTAATTAAGACACAGACGTACTGAACTGGAATTTGTGCAGAAAAATCATTGAAAATCAGGACGGAGAACTCGTCAAATTTGTAAGGTTTTCAAGAAATTTATTTGGTTTTCTTATAGGTAAATATTTCTGTACCCATATTTACTAGCCCAAAATCTTAGTAAAACAAGTTTAATAATTCATTATGACATCATGAGAAAAGGGAAAAGTGAAGAGATTCTACCCAAGAATCTTCACAAAATTACATCAAAAAGGGAACATCACAAATTGAGAAATTACTTTAGCTCAAGCACCATTACATATTTGTTAGGATTTTATTATTTTCTTAGAACGCTTGCGATAGAAAATGAAAACATGCCTAGATAGATATTTGACGGATTCAAAATTGTTTTTAATTATCTTATCTCCATTCTTTCTTGACAATTCCTCTGCATGCAATAAACTAATTCAAAATTAGTTTAATTGCAATCTAAAAGTAATAGTGCATTAATGGTCTATTACAATAATTGTATAGACAAATTATTTGGGATTTAATTTATTAAGTTGTCCATAAGTTCGTATACCTGTCTTTCTGGTAATAACTTTCGAACGCGTTATATTTTTGTGTTCTGTCTTCGGGCACTTCAATAAATAACAAACTCCAGTGCAGGTCAAGTTAAATTTTGGGTACTTCATGGTTAGGGACTATGGCGCATCTTGCCCGACAAGAAAATGTAAGTGTGTATCGCTGGATAGGTCTTTGAAACTTGTGTTTATTTATTCTAAAAGTAAAATAATTTTTAATTACTTTAGTGCTTTCCCAGAAGCATAAACAAGATGTACGCTTCTACAACAAAACTCGGCTAGTTCCAGTCCAGAACCATTTTACTTTAATTTTACTGTAGAATTACTAGAATTTGGAGCATTGGTCAGGAACTTCCATTAGTTCCACTCTCCATTGGCCCCAAGATCCGACCTTTGAGGAAGTTTTACAAGACCTTGACCGTCCGAGGAAACTGACAGACTGCAGTTAGTTAATCTGGAGGCTGTCAGTATTCTTCAGAGGGAAAAGTGTCGGAAACCAACATTGGATTTTGCGACCTAATTTTGATCTTAATTCTCAGGTACTGAGAACAGTTATTTACACCTGCTCTCCAATATTTCAAATATCCGATTGACTGAGGTTGTTTTTCAGCAAGACCAAAACAAGCCTATAACAAGATTATCAACAACGTGTTCATAATCATACCAATTTTGTTTAATTTGATTGGAAAAATTCATATTATAATAGTATTAAAAAACCAGGGACATTTGGTCTCGAATTAACGTTAAATTGCTAATACAAAATAAAATATTTATATTTATTTAAACAAAAATTTTGTTCGGCTCTATTTATTTTTTTTTAAATTAGCTATCTATTTATTCCATTCAAAGGATTAGTTCAATGCAATTTCAAACTTTTCCAGTTCCATTTTGTTTGACTTCGTGCGCTAGATTTTCCTCTTGAGCTATCGCTTTCTTTCTGTCTTTTGGCAAATGAGAGGAAAACTTCTTCTAGCGTCGTTTGAGCCATGGAATAATCCTCGATGAATGTGGGAAAGGAGCTGTGCTTTATCTCCTCCATTGTTGAGAATAATTGGGTCCAGCTGAAAGAGGAACTTTCGATTCGAAATTGGAGGGTGTACTGAAAATTACAAAAATAGTTAATAATAGTTCGAATTATAGCTGCTCTGTAGTTTTTTAATGTGACTTTTAAAACGTTAAACATATTACTTTTCCTCTATTCGAAACAAAAAATCTTTTCTCAAATATCTGTCTCCCTCAAAACGCAAGTGCTTTTAAAATTGAAAAAAAAATCTTCCAAAAAGAAAGTCCATTCATGTTTTCTGTACATATTTTGATTTACATGTAAAAAATCGTACCGCATTTTTAGTCTCACAATTTTGGCTTCAAGGTCTTACAAATTTAATTTTCCACAAAACACTATATAATATCCTCTAAAAACTGACAATAAAAAGCATACCTGATGGCTGTCTAAAAGGGAACAGGGACTGAATTTCTGGCAAATCTCTTTAACAAGCGGCCTCAAATCTACACCTTCTCCTTTAAAATTTGAAATTTCCGCTACGTCCATATTCGATAGGGACTCGGGGAACTGCTCTAAACTCGCCCTTTGACTTCTTGTCCTTGGCCCCAGCTGGGGAAGGGGCAGTGACCCTTTTAGACGAACTGTGAGCGTGTAGCCCTGCGCGAATTTTGATTTTAGCGTACTCACTCCACCCAAACATTGAAGTTCTCCATTGACCATAATTCCGAGGCGGGAACAAAGCGCCTCTACTTCGTCCATTGAGTGACTAGTAAGGACAATGGATTGTGAATTAAGGGATGATATTATGGACCAGAAGTGACGACGGGAAACGGGATCTACTCCGGATGTTGGCTGAAAGGTTTTGAAATTAGGAACTTGTAATCTTTAAACACAAATAAGAACAAAATAAGTGATAGTATCCAACTACTAAAATTCTGAAGTTTGAGACAATCATGCATACGAGTAGCCGCAGATAGCTTACCTCATCCAACAACAAAACGGCTGGATCTCCGATCAATGCCATTGCTGCACTCAGTCGTCTTTTCATGCCCCCAGAATAATTCCCACATTCTTCGTTCCCTTCAGAACTAAGCCCCACTTTCTCCAACCATTTTGTAGCTTCTCCTTCCGGGTCCTTAAGGGCCTTCAGTCGGCCAAATAACTCCAACATTTCCCGTCCACTTAACAACCCAATTATCCCGTCGAATTGTGGACAGTAGCCTAGCTTAGAGAGAAATTTTGCGCGAGATTTAAGAGAGAGGGAAGAAATGAAAGCGTCCCCAAATGACGGCGCCGCTGCACCTGTCAACATTTTAAATGTTGTCGTTTTTCCTGAAAATATAATTTCACTAATTTCATTTCAGGATGCTTCAAAAAATTTGAGCAACTAAAATATTGCAGTTTGCCATATTACAGAGGGAGGCTACTTATTTCGTGAACGAAATGTTTTTTAACTTTCTGAAGAAACCGCTTCTTGGAACTTAACG
>JAQIXN010002382.1:0-11911 GCA_034698145.1 Proisotoma minuta
AGTTATGCCAAGAATGAATTGTCAATAGAACGGAAGGTAGCAACTTTCGAAATAGCTCCGTTCGCAGGAAAGGCAGGGAGTCGACTGAATAAGACATCAGTTGTAGTATTTATTGGATGTGGGCCACTGGGCCAAAAGCTAACTCTTTCGATAGCTTCTCATCACAGCGCCTTGAACTTAGCATTCGAATATTAGAAATAAACGCTTGGTTTTCTCTGACAGAGACTGACACTGCAAATATTCATCTCATTGATAAAGAGCCTATTCATTGCTAACAATAAATTGTCAATTCATCGCTCAAACAAATATTTCGACTTGAACTAGAGTCAACAGTTGGAATCTTCATTAGAAACAAATCTCATTCGGTTTATTTATGCTAACTTATTTGCATTTCACCTCGGGCTCTACTACAGTCCACTTTGTTCATTTGCTGTCCATTAATAAGAACAGTAAATTGGCAACTAGGATAAATGAAGAATCTGTCTGAATTCAAAATGCATCAAAAGGTGCATTATTTGCATTTGATTCACGAACTGCAATGACGGTGCAATAAAAAAATCTAGCACCAATAATGCATCTTTTTTTTTGCTTGCATGCCATTGCCAACCCAAATAGTTTTAAAAAGATATATCCTGACCAATAATGACTAAACTTAAACACTTCCGAAAGGAAATAGTAGAAATGATGAGTGAAACAGACCATAGACCTATTTTGCAGAAAAGTTAATTATGCAATTTTCCTTTCGATAAAAATGCGCTCAAGGAATAAGATTCACTATTCAAACAAAAATGGCATGTGAGAGTGAACAATGCAGAAAGTTGCTCATAATAACCGGTTATGTTGTCCCACAAAAAATTTAAAATACTTATTTCAGTTCTTTGATTCAAGTTTCAATTCAATGTAATCAATTTAATAATTAATAATAATTATTAATAACATTATTAAAGAGTTTCAAAAAAAAATGTAAATCACTGGTAAGGAAAATGAGATTTAGTTTTGTGGTTCTTCAATACTTTCATAACGCACTGTTAGCAGCCGAAAAAAACCATCATCATCAATTTTGTACCTAAAAGTTAGGAGCAATAAAAAAACATCAATTAGACTTCAATTAATAAATATTCCATAGATCTCACCTGAATCGGGAGTGACCAGCAGGCCATTGCAGTTTGTGTTTATTTATAAGATGTTTTGTTAAATAGTAGCCTTTCAAATATTTATTGTCGCATACATGACAAGCATATTTTGGCTTCCCGTCCCCATGTGCTTTGTTGAAATGCGATTTCAAAGTTATTGCCGTCTTACACTCAAAATTGCAGTTCTCTACATCACATTTAAATTGTGTATCTGCATGAGTTTTTGCATGCCGAATCAAATCATTGTACGATTTGCACCTGTGAAAAAATGATAAATAAATACTAAAATCCATAAATACTTAAATTACTACTTCCACTACTGCAATAAACAGAAATAAAGGTAAAGGTGAAAAAAAAAATGTCCTACCTGAATGTACAGGTGGTCTCTTTTGTCAATATCGTATTGCAACAATACGGTTTGTCATCAGAATGCTTGTATTTCATGTGGTTATTTAACGCTGATGGTGAAGTACAGGACATTTCACAAATCTGACATCGATAAGTATTGATATGAGCTCTAATGTGATCTCTTAAGAGCCGCGCCGTTGAAAAATATTTCATACACACATCGCAAGCAAATGTTTCATCCTCTGTATCAACAATACAAACCAAATAACTTTAATATGAATATTCCAATCGAAAACTGCTAATAACTTACCTAGCAAAATTTGTCGTCTGCAATGATCAAAGAATTTTGTCCTGCTAGAAAATAAGCCACCACAGTTAAAGCATGCCACACACTTTTCTTGGGTGTGACTTCTAACGTGATCTTTTAGTTTTACTGCATTAGGAAATTTATTTGAGCAACCTCGCCAACCACAGATGATGCCGTTTCGAACGTTTTTTCCTCGGGGCGTTGATTCCACGTGCTCATTAATGTGGTCGTAATACCACTGAATATTTTTAAATATTTGACGACATGAACCCCAAGCGCACTCAGGATCGGCTGAAAGGTCGGGTAAAATATTTCTTTTGTTAGGATCAGCACTGCATAACTGTAGATAAAGGGACAAAGGAAACGTTTTTAGTTTAAAAACATTACAAAAATGTGCATTACATTCAATTCTGTCCGTTTTAAAATATTCTGTCCAATGCATTTCAATTTTGTATGGTACGCATGAAGCAATAAATGTCGTTGATAATTGGAGCTTGAAGAATGAGTCTTCCACGGACAATTCTGCCATTGACAATTGAAAACAACTAAAAATATTCAAGCCATTTGTTAAAATATTACACAAAATGATGAGTATTGTTGATTGTACCTTTCATTGTTTTGATATTATCTATATTGTCGACATTGACGTTTGGCTGATGAGAGCCGACATGGTCCATAAACTCGTCCATGACCTCTGTCTCAAAGGCACATTGGCACCCATCCGTAGACCATTCACACTTTAGCTCTAAGGGCTCATCTCTAAATCTGGTGGGGTTAAGAACTTGGACTCGTTTTGACGTCAACGGATTTGTTGGTCCTGCCATGACGAGGCCATGCTTGTTTTCTTCAAAGCTGGTCACTGTGCCGTCCTCGTTTAATGTCAGGGACAATACTTGCCCTGCTTCAATTTGAAACGACCTACTTTCCTCCATTTTTCTCCGAAATTGTCAATATAATATTTACTTTGTTTACAAGAGGTAAAACTAGTAAACAAATCACTTTTTTTTATCCAAAATTGGGATAAAATTTTAACATTTACCCCGTAAGTTTTACCAGAAATAAATTATCGCTTTGTTTATTATTAATATGACCCGCTCATTTTCAGCGCATGAAAAAAAACAAGAGAACAAAGAAAAAAGGAAAAAGCGTCATCAATAATTTATTTTTATTAACTCTCAAAATGCAAGTTCCTGTCTTAAAATATAATAATTTCGGAAATAATATGTAGACAAAGTATTTATAACAGCATTCACATCAAGCTGAATATTAATTCTCAAAATATATGGGGGAATAGTGATAATAATCCTCCAGTATCGAATAAACATTTAATAGGGAAAGAGGGACATAAATTGTAACAAAAGATTCTCTGCAATGCCGTTTTATGAATATGGATCGAAATTGACCAGAGCAAAAGAGGAGCTGCAGCAGTCTCAAACTTTGTCTTTCATGTGTCACTTCCTTCCTTTTGTTTCCAAGTATTTGGCCGATTTACAACTCTTTTGCAAAACGCCCTCAGTCTCGTGTATAGTCATTAATGTTGCATATAGTTAACTGCAGTTTTTTGTTGAACAAAACATGCAGTTATTTTTACAGACTTCATAAGCCTTTCTTTAAACTAAAGAAGCAAGAAGAGAAACGATAGGTTTTGGATTGCAGATTTGCCAAAACTTCCTTTGCTCAAGTTGAGAAAGATTGAAAGATGCTCAAATTGTGTAAGTTGTAACTGACCTTTTCTACTTGCCGAAATGCACCCACGCTAAAGATGTAATGTCATTAAAAAGAGTTACTTATCGTAATGTTGATCAGGTTGCTCATGTTGTCAGTTTTGTTTTGGTCGTGTTTCAGATAACTTATCTCCTCATTTTGCTTTGGCTTCCTATTGAAAACCGTCAAATAAATTAAAGAAGAACGTTTTACGAGATTTACAAAAATGGAATACGGCATCGGAGACAAGAGTACAACTTCTCAACAAGATTTGACACTTGCAAATGATGACGATTGGTGGAACTCCCTGACCACAGTTTTAAAAGAATGTTTCACCAACACACGAATTGGATTGGAAGTTGGTGCAAAAGGAGATTCTGAAATCGTTTACATTTGGACATTAAATTCGGCAGCAGATATATTATCCAGTGGAGGTAACAATAATGCTTTGTTTGGGCAAAACCAATTGATATGTAATTTGCTGGTAACTTTAGAATTTGATTTTTACATATTATATATGTAGATGGGAACTGCAAATTGAAAGTGATAAAGTTTGTATCTGATGGCTCAAATGGAATTCAGCACTTTTTAAAGAAAATGGAGGTATGTTTTTATTTTGCATTTCTTTCTTTGCACTTCACGTATGTATATTATTATCATAATTTTGTCATTAGGCATTTGATACACCCGATTTTAAGACACGAGAAACTATTTCTAAAATTTTACGGGAACTTGTCAATCCAAAAAATGGTACAATAATATATTTTATTGTATTTACAGATATTGAATTTGATGTTACATTTTATGCCTATATAGGAAAGCTTAGGTCTTCAATAATCAAACAAGCCATAGCTGTGAATTATCTTGTTCCATCAATATCAATTTTAAAGGAACTTATGCAATATCGAAACCAATGTCGAGTTTCAGAGGAAAAGGAAACTGTGGAGTCTACCATCGTAAATTTCCTCTGGTTCCTTTCAGCTGTAGCAACAAATGGTACGAGAGTCTTTTGAATTGGGTTGTTTTCATATAGTAAATGATCTGTTACCTGATTCTTATCTAAAAAGAAATGGAAAACATATGCATGTGACATACTTACATACATTTTTTACACTTTTAACAGACTCCAGTTTTGCAATGAAAGTTCGAGAGATGTTGAAGGTCAAATTTTTTCATAATGACATTTATAAGAAGATATTCTTTGCCAAATCGTCAGCTCATTATCCACTTTTAAAAATTCTACGCCAGCTATCAAGAAATGGTACATTGGTTGTATTAATGAGCCAAATTAACAAATTCCTCATATAATACATATAATTGACTCATTATCAGAGTTAACTTGCAAAATTTTGGGGAAAGGAGGAATCATGAATACCATACGGAAATCATTTACAACAATTGGCAACATCCCGGGTGGAAAGCTCCTTGTTTTGATGGACATGTTAAGCCAACTTACAAAGAAAAGTTAGCTAAAATTAACCAAGGATAATATGCATTCATATAAATACGTAAACAAAACTATTCTAGGAAATAATTCAATTAGATGTCAGAAAGCTGGGCTGGTGGTAAAATTAATGCACTGCTTCTCTAACTGGGAATTGTGGAAGGGGAAAGGACTTTTGAGACTGAGCAAATTTTTAATTTCAATTTACAACCATGTTGCTCGTTCTCCATCAGGAAGGAAAGCTATAACCAAATGCGACGCTATTTTACAACTACGAAAATTTTGTGAATCGTGCCCATCTGAAAGAGTGTTTGATGATGTTATCATGAGATGTGCTGGATTAATTGCGACCTGCTACGGGAAAGATAATCTACCGTTAGATTCGCTTCAAAGCCCGATTGTATTCCAAATTCCAGATTTAAACGACATTGGGAAACTGCAAGATAGTGGAACAAGCAGCGATGATGAAGGAAGTGACGAAGAAGACGAGAAAAATACTGAAGAAGAAGAAGATTCTGATAATGGCATGAATGATAGCGTTGATGGGGAAAGCTCAAATGAAAGTGAAGATTCGGATAATTATAACGATGATGATGAGGATGATGAGATTAAATGCAAACTGGGATCAAGCAAAGCTTCTTTTATAACTTTACATAAAACTCAACAAAGTAGTAGGTCAACAATTTCTACAGAGAAGCAGGAATTAATGAATTTACCAAAATTAACAAAGCCTGTGATTGAACAAAATCAACTTTTAAAATACCAAACATTTTTTAAAGAGTTTGAAAATTTTAAAGTAATAAATAAGAAATCATCTATTGGGACCAAGACACCATTGCCAACTTCTTCGGCGATAGAAGTAGATGAAAACGCTAATGAAGCAACAAAGCGACAGGGAATTCCTAAAACTGATCACAATTACGCATGGATTACGGATAATAAGGACTGCAAATATGATTACTGGGAATCAATTGACGAACTTCGCAAAAGTTTTTCTGTCATGGCTAATTCCGTAAAACGTGTCGCTCCCTTTATTAAGCTCTCTTACCCTGATTTCGCATTTGCTTATAGTTTGAAAACAACCGAAAAGATGCTTCCAAATGCAGATCGCTCTACTCTAAGGTAAATAAGTAGCTTTTGTTTATGTTTATGTTAGCTTATGTTTGATTGAATATTTTTGATCTCAATTATTTACTCGTTAATTAAATAATTAGGTACAAACTTTTGAAATTAATTACAAAATTTGTTGGAGGACACTCTTTCAAGCCCAAATGCGTTTACGATTTGGCGAAACAAAGTCTTACTGACAATGTTCAACATCTGCAAAATCATGATGAAAAGGAAGTTTTAAAAGGTTTTAATAACAAGAACGTAGGATTGAACTTCGAAGCCAGATTTGAGAGTGGAAATTTGCGAAAAGCGATTCAGGTAATTTACATCCTTTATTGCCGTTTGACATGCTTCAATTAATTTTAAGCAAAAATAACAACAGTTGTGTACATATATTAGTCAAGTTGTCATTATTATAGGTCTCTGAGCGAGAGTATGACTTAATACTGACATCAGATGTGAGAAAATATAAATGTCGTCTCATAAGCATTTTAATGATTTTTGTTGTCATTTCTAAAAAAAATTAGATCAATACATCCAACCATACTCAATGGTTTTATTTCGAAGTTCGAGTTAACCAACAAAATGACAAACTTACAACATTCAACATTATAAACTGCACAAAATCAAACAGTCTATTTAATTACGGTAATGCACATCAGTCATTTTATTTGCATGTGTCAACGATTAATCTCACACCACACATTTGTTATGTAGGAATGCAACCCGTGATGTTTTCGGTTAAAGAAGCTTTGAAAGGGAGACCTGGTTGGACAAGATGTGGATCTGAGATTTGCTACTTTAAAAACGGTTACAAGTATGTTTCTAAAAAAAGAAATGGTAGCAAGGTTTATCATACACTTTCATTCGGAATAACCTTTCCTCACAAAGGTATGATTTATGACTGACCATGAATATCACAAATATTTTTCATGTTTAAAATTTTATTAAATATTAGGGGACATTGTTTATATCGCTTACCATATACCATATACATATTCTCGACTAATGGTGAGATTTTTAATTTTTAACAAAAAATAAACAAAAATATTGACATCAATCAATCTCATTAAAATTGTATTAATTGTTTAAAGGTTGAATTGAATGCAATGTTAAAAGCTGTCGAAAATAGGGAAGATATTACTGTTAATTATGACGTTTTATGTCGCTCTCTGAACAAAAATGACGTTCCCGTTTTAACAATAACTGGGCCAGTAGAAGAAAATTCAGTAAATGTAAATTGAAACAAATATTGATTTTGCAATAATAATGTTTTAATATCATTAATTTAGAATCGCCAGATAATTTTCTTGACATCAAGAGTGCATCCGGGTGAGACTAATTCTTCCTGGGTGATGAAAGGCATTCTAGAATTCCTTCTCTTTGGCAAGACTTATCAAGTTAACATGCTTTTGAAAAATTATGTCTTCAAAATTGTGCCGATGCTTAACATTGAAGGAGTTATTAATGGATGGTAAATTGTTTGACTATTACTGCATTTATGAGAATGTTGTCAATGTCAATTTTAATGATGAGTCTTTAGTCATAGATGTGGTTTAACTTCTGAAGATTTAAATAGATGTTGGAAGTCACCCTCAGAAATTTTGCATCCGACTATTTACCATACAAAAGTAAACTTGATATATAGTATATATGTAATAGTTTCTATCGTGGCATGTTAAAACACTAATCATCATGTAACGTTTGCAGATGCTGATTGAGTACTGCTGCAGTTTTAGCCCCCCGGTTTTATACTGTGATTTGCATGGCCATTCAAGAAGAAAGAATCTTTTCTTTTACGGATGTTCATATTCTAAATCTTGGTATTCAAAAGACAAGTCTCAAGCTGAAGATATGGAACTGCTCACAGTACTTATTGTTATTTATATAATAAGCTAAACAATATATATTGAAAGGGGGAAATGATTTATTGACATTTTTATATTTAGGTATTGCCAGAGAATATGAATAGACTGTCACCGAGCTTTTGTTTAGGTCGGTTGGTGTTTTGTTTAGCTTGGTTTAATTCTCATATCAAATTAAAAAATTAATTGTTCATTTTATACATTTTAGCATATTGCAACTATGCAGTCCAGCGGAGTAGGGAGACAACAGCGAGAGTTACCGTTTGGAGAGATTATAAAATTAATCAGTCTTTTACCTTAGAATGCTCATATTGTGGGTGTGATAGAGGGATGTATAAAGTAAGTTTTATCGTGTCCCAATTTTAACTTTATAATTTATATTTTTTGATTATATAGGGTATAGCATTTGGGACAAATCATCTATTAGAAATCGGAAAAGATTTATGCAAAGCATGTCTAGATCTATGTGTAAAGAAATAATAAGACTGACAATAAAGAAATCGCAAATAAAACATATACCATAAGAATGATAAAATTTCAAACACATTTGGCAAAGTGCCTATGTCAATCTTTTGAAGTATTTTTTGTTCAACTCTTTACTCAAAACCACTTTACTCCGGTTCCAAGAGAAAAGGGAATGTAAATATATGCATTTGATCTTGAACTTGACAGTGTACTTTTTAGAATAGTCAATTGCTTCATTTATTTCGACTTTAGAAAAAAACATAGATCCAGTCTACATAATGTATGAAATTATAGTTTTCTGTCTTATTGTCTGTCTGTATTAGGTTAGCTACTTTACTTAATGGATAATCAGGTTACTGTATTTAAATCACGTAAACGGTATTATTGTTCTCAGATAAGTCACAATAATTTCATGTTTGACTAGACACTTACTCGTCTTTTTTTACATAGTTTTTCATTACTATTATCTTGAGCTGCTCATAACTAACCCACAGGATCACATTCCAAGACACTAATCTGCTGAAAGAGGGCAAAAATCCTTTGTAAAATGCCGAAGGACCTAAAATTATAAAATTAAATTGAATTAAAATTAAATTTAAAATAAAATAAAATTATGAGGATCCAACCTTCTCTCATACATGTTTGAATCCCACAATCTAACGCCCCCCGATATGTTCCAGGTTCAGAGTTCATGTAGCGTGTTTTTATAACATCGACCTAACAAAAGTATAAGCATCCATTAATTAAATTTGATTCATTTCACAATCCCAAAATCATGAAAACTTACGGGAGACGCGCACAAGGTTGCACAAAATCCAGCTATCACTGCAGATGTAAAGTGACATGGAATATTGTCTTGAAGAAGTCCAGTTTTCAGGATCTTTTCTTTCACCACATCGTAGCATACGATTTCGGCGACATTCACAATTGCATTTCTTCCCATATTTGGAATTGCTCCACGCCACAATCCTGCAAGCCCTTCATTTGCAAAAATTGTTTTGTAAGCCATCCATGTCCCACCGTTGGGATTATGAGGACATAGCTGAACATCTGGCTTCACTTGGGCTTGAAATCGAACTTTTACAATGTCCGTTGGTTGGGCTACCATCACAGCCATTGCCCCAGTAGTTAATCCAGCCATGATTCTAGCAGTAATATCGACAATTCCTCCTTTGCTATCTCCAACTGATAGAGAACCCAATTTGTAAAGAGGTCATTTAAAATCCCTAACTAAAGTTGATACCTTTCAACCATGTTTGATATTTAGTTTTCACGGGTTCATACATTCCCAATCTTACAGAAGCAAAGCACATTTGTCGTTGCAGCCCGGCATTGAGACCATTGTAAAGGGATCTATAATATAATAAAAGAAAGAAAAAATATTTTTAGCACAAGGGACTTTAAAGGAGCAAAGTCCAAATGCTGTTGTAAACAAAAATCAAGGTAAAAAGCCCTTTCATAATAATTCATGTCAACTAACCTAAAACCTTCTTCACGAGCTATGCTCCGGATGGTGCCAAAAATACCACGGTAGTGCGAAGGGTCAGAGAAGACAAATAATTCTCCCGTATGGATTCTCATGGTACGCATCTGATTAGCTTGCCCTTGGACCTATTGACATAAAAATATAACAGTTTAGTCTCAAAGGGTTACAACTACAAGCCAATCTATAGTCAAATGCAACATTTATGGAGCAAAAGTTTTTTTGCAATAGGCTAAATAAACCCACTTGTTTATGACACTGAAGCTTTGTTTATAAAATTTAATATATGGGTAACGATAAAAATTATTATTATGAATCAAAAGTTTTGCTAACTGTAAACAACTTTGCTAATGCAATACGCAAAATATTAATGCGCAAAAACAAGCATGTATAAATAATAATGCATAAATGTATATTCCAGACAAACATTCACATTTTTTTCTTACCTGAAGACGAACTTTGGCAGTATCAAGTGGATATGAAGCAAAGTCAGCAAAACACGCGGCCGACCCAGCGGTCATGAGTTTGACAGGGACAGAAAGCTTTTCGAACCCTTCAGACATTTTGAGTTTTCGGATCTGAAAAGAGTATATAGTACAACCTGAGTATCCAATGCAATTAAGAATTACGAATTAAGAATTACAATTAAGTATCTTATAAATCTTACCCAAAGAGTTATGAATTTTTTGGTTAAAATACTGACTTGTGTGGAATGAGTAAATAATTTTTGTGTGAAAAAATGTCGAGTTAATATTTAACTAATTTTTGAATGTACAGGTACTTGATTATGGTGATTAACTTCACCTAGCAGGTAATATGTGGCACGATAAAAATGAATGTAATGAAGAGAAATGTAGTAATTGAGACCGATAGTTCATTTTCTGTCTCGAGTTGGAAACGATGTGGTAAAGCAAGAGCTTGTCTCCAAGAATAAATACAGCCTCAGTCCATTCCATCCCACATTGGAAATTACTTAACTAGTATCCTTACATGCTAATTACAATAATACTGGATAAATCTCAACCTCTTTTTCCTCGAGGTTACTTAAGTCTATCTACTAAAATGACCCTAAAGTAGAACAGAATCAAAGGGTTCTTGTGACTCGTGACTTTCTATACAGAAAAGATCCACTACGCAGAAATCTATAAAACTCGGACTGATGGAACTTTGGCTGATGAAAAGTCAACCAAAAACTGTGTCTACTTACGTCATTCTACTTTCCATGCAAGTTCCATGACACACTGTATGGAAGGCAGAATAGTTGAACCATGAACACTGAAATTTTTATTAGGATCATTTTCTCCTATCAAACCTTAATAACATATCCTAGTAAAGGAAATCTTTATCGTTTTCCAATGGGTAAACAAATTTCCATTGTGAAATGTCTATTAGAGAATTTTGTTTTAAATTCTGAGAAAGTGAAAGCAAAATGCACTTACCTATATTTTCTGAAATTACAAATGGAAACAAAAAAAAACAATATTATAATCCAATATTATTTGAAGTGTTTACATTCTTGATTTCTAGACTTTGAACTTTAATATTATGCGTTATTATTAATGTTAAACATTAGACTTGTTGGCAGGTTTGCATGCAATGAAACTGGACTTTGTATTTGGTATTTATTTGGCAGGAAACAGAATAATATGAATGAGATTACCTATTTGAATGAATTTTTTATACCAAGATAAACACCCTTTGGCCTCTTGTCTGGTCGTTAAAAGTTTGATTTGTTCTATGTACTTTGATGGACTTTGATTTGTACTTTGTTTTCGTCTGTGTTGACGAACGAAAGGAAATTCCAGCTCATATTGCATGGAAATTTTTGTTGCAATTTGTTTGCATCGATATTCAACTGGATTTAATCTTTTCTTTACGTAGTTTTGACGCAAACTATAAATAATAAATATCTGTAGAATATTATTAGTTTTCAAATGTCGTGTTCCTGGAAACCTTTAATTTGCATTTCAATTGTTAAAACCTTCAGAGCAGTGTTCATGTAGCCCGAGTCAGGGATTTGTATCTCTCTAAACGCACTATTGTCCCCTAACC
>JAQIXN010002383.1:0-11907 GCA_034698145.1 Proisotoma minuta
CAATTCAGATATACTTTTAATTACGTCACAAGTATGCTTTTCAGACTCTACTTTTTAGTACTTTTGGTCGATATGGGGTGTCCTGTCGTCGCCCATCCCAATCCCGGCGTTGGGGGATTTTGCATCATGGTCATTGTCCCCATTGCCATTGGAGGCATTGCTGAAGCGCTGGCGTTCCACATTTTTCAGATAAATCCAGAAAAAGAATCCAAAAACTGGGCAAACACTTGAAAATGAGTCGAGTTGTTGATGATGAATTATTTGTGAGCTCTGCTGCTTCTTATCTGCGGGATAATGATAAAAAGTGAAATGGAAGTGACGCCTATTTGCTCTGTTACCACGAAATTACAACTATTTTGTGGACCACGCAAGAAAAGTTAGCGTGTGGCTCTTTGTGAATGAATACAAAGGGAACCGCTTTCATGCAAAGCAAGGACTCCCTCCATAATAAATAATAATAATTACAACGAAATACGAATGAAAATGAAATGAGATGCATAGTAAACATTTTTATCAATTTGCAAACTGATAAGCTAAAATGAGATGACAAAAAATGCATAAAAATATTATTCAAATGCAAGGGCAAATTTATTCAGTCAGAAATTCAAATTGTCAATTTAATTAATCCATGTCAAATTTTAAACGTTCTGCTGCTTCAACTTTAAATTAGCACCCAAGAAATTGTCCCAGCTTGTTCTTGACAAGGATCTCGTACTCTTTGAAGTTAAGCTCTTCCCCACCTGCAATGAAATAAAGCCACAAGTCAACAAATTGATAATGAAATTGATAACCCACTTACCATATGACACGTAGCAGCAGCCATGAGAAGGGTGGACCTTGCCAACCTGGCAAAACAAAACAGATCAATGTCAAATTAATGAAAACAAGGGGAAACGTATGACAATTCAATGCAAGCAACTTACGGTCACAGTTCCGTTGTGAATAGCGCGTCCAATGTAAATGGCCTCGCCATCAGCGTCGTATCCTCCGAGCACCGCATTTGCAGGAACTTCTCCATTCGCACCATCGATCCATGATAAGGCAGCTGGTGGACCTGTGAGCACCTCGTAATCGGCGCAAGCAACCTTTTCGGCAAATAAAAGGCGGGCGTATTATGCACGTGTCGGTGAAACGAAAAAAAAAACGACGACACACTTACCTCAGTCATGTTATATGGAATGTAAACCGAGGTGTGCCCATTATGAAGCTTTCCTATTAATAATAGGAGAATTAGTTGGAGTGGACGAGAAACGTGGTCAAAAAGAAAATGGCGGTGTGCTTACCAGGAACAGTAGCCCCTTCGTGGAAGGCCCTTGCGACGTAGACCTTTTCGCCAGAGTCGTAGCCGGCGCGGACAGAGTCCTTGGGATGCTTCCCACTGCTTGCTGACACCCATTCAAGATTATCTTTGCCCATTTTGAGTCGAAAGTTGACGAAATTCGGAGGAGGAAATTGAGAGGGAACCTTTCTGTGGGACTGCGAAATCAGAATGAGCGTCTTTTGCTTGTTGTCTCATTCAAGCCGCAAAATGAAAATGCCCAAGGTCCGGAGAATGACATAATCACTTATAATCATCCCTTATCAACTGAAAAATAATTGATGGATAATAGTCAAGTCCGCCGGATGATAACCTACAATAATATTCAAGTGCAAATATTACAGATAAGGGAAATTGTGAATGAAATCATGCCGAAATGAGACAAAAATATCTCAATTTTTTCTTGGTTTGGCTTCTTTTTTCGAAGAAGGCTTTTTCGTTTTGACACAACGCTTTGAAAGTTAATTGAAAAGTAGTTGATAAAGTTTCTTTTCGCTAGACTTTCACTTTTGTATAAATTGTTTGTGTTCAAAATGCAAATTGTTAATGTACAATGCATCAAACGAAAACAGAACCTCATTGAAATTACATTTATAAACATAATGCTTTGCCTTTTCACATTGAAATTTTTAATTCTTTAAATTGCTTTTTTGAAATAGTCATAATGAGATTCAAACTTTCTCGAGATAAAATCTCATCTCTGTTAATAACAATAATAATTGCCATCACACTTCCTAAAGTCATCACACATCAATTTTCATCAAACTATTTAAAGTATGGAGGAATTGCTCTAAATGAACATGGAAAGACGTATGAAATCACAACCAAGGAGTGTCCAGGAGGAATTTTCTTGACCCAAAGGGTCAATGAGAATTGTCTCTGCTATCACGGAATGTAAGAAGCATTTTCATAATTTGTATTGTTGTTTCAACAATGTTTTCTAAATATCCATATTGTTCAGATTCGCTATAGTTCGAGAATGTTGTACCTCAGGAGTTGGTCTTATAACAACCGAGACTTTGGAGTGGAGAAACAATTACCAGTGTGGAATATCTCCAGAAATCAAAGCCCTTGGTGTCAGCAACTATCCCATAAAAGCAATTCTTCCATTGACCAATGCAAAGGCTCCTTTTAAACCTGTTTTGACATTCCTTCGTTTTGTTGGCAATGATTTCACTAAATGGCAAAAATTTGATCTGGAAATGTTGGCAGCTTCTCCCAAACCCCCCGTTTTTCATGTTTCAGATGTTGAAATCATCAACATCCGACCACAAAATCAAGAGGTTAAGTTTCGAATGGGAAAGTTTGGGGACATTGATCTTTGTTACAATGGTTGGGAGACCAACGGGAAACCCCAAACACTAAGAATCTCTGTTTATACTTATGGTATTGAACGGAACATCTATTTACATATTATTTTATAATGCGACAAGGAGTTTATTATTCCAATAGCCAAACGTTCTCAAAAGGAAGCCTACTGCTGCTTTCAAATACAAAAGGATAATGTCCCTGGAGTTGTCTTCTCTTCTTGTCGGGGTGGAAGCCTCCTTGTAGAAATTGTGGACATTGAATCCGTGGACAAAGGAAGTTCATGTCATAAATCACTCAACATTGGACGATCCAGTAAATCCAATTCATGGTCTTCCAAATATCCAAATGAACTTGTACGATTTAAGCGAAGTGAGACACAGGACGTGGAACAAGAAAGCGACGGCTTAGAAAATGATGACTCCCTCTCGACCCCAGCAACAACTGACGTCAATTCTGGTGGTGAAGGAAATGGAACTGATGAAAGCCCACTTGCCCCCATACCAATTGCACGTTATCCCATAAACGAACTTGAGAAAGACAGTTTTCAAATTCAAAGGACAAAGCTAAGAATTTTCAGCCTAATTCGGAAAAGAGGTTTCAAAGAGGTCAGCCGTGAACCAACAACGCAAAGATTCATCATGCTCAAAAAAGCTTTCAAGCTCTTCACTCAAATCGTTCCTGACGAAATGTTCCCAAAACAAATGGCTGAAGAAGGCTTTGAGTCGTTCTACTATCTCTACGAGGGCTATGACATTGATTTCCAGCGTTTGAGCTCTGAAGAGTTCAAAAGAGTGTTGGATCTCTTGGACAAATGCAAAGCCAACGTAAAGCCATGGCCTACCATAATTACTTATCATAATGCAACTTGTCCACAAAAGGTACTAAATAAATATTTGCGGTATGGTTTTCAATTCATCCTTTCTTTTTTTTAATGATATACACAGGCCGTCAGTTTCAGTTCAACTGCGTTATTAAATGGCTCTTCAAACTTGACTGCTGAGGACTCTGACTATTCATCATTAATCGTTTCTGATGAAATTGAAGGAGCTTTTAAAGAATTAGTTGGAGCTACTGGAGCCCCCACTGACATTGGAGTCACTGGCTCACCAAACATGGAAGACAATACTTCAGAAGCTCCTTCGCCCGATTTAAAAATGACCACTGAAGTATTTGCTGATGACGTCTCTGTTACTGATGCCACCGAAATCAAAAGCACAACAAAAAATAAAACAGGAAATGGTCAAATCCCCATCAAAATGCCACCACATTACTTTCAGTTCGATCCTGCAAAACATGATATGATTGTCGAAATGAACTGGAAGTTTGTAAACTTTATTCATACAATTTGCTTCAAAGAGTTCTTTAATGATTACAATGCCCATCACTTTTTCGAACATCAAATGGAATTACTATTTTTGATGAAAATGATACAAAAAAGATGGTTTCGGGATACAAATAAAGCTGGTGACTACACTCAAGGAATAATTAGCAACTATCATAAATATAGCAGAATGGTTGAATTGGACAAAGCGATGGGAATTGCTCACAACATTTCCCGTTACACTCGATATTTGCAACGACCTAAAAATGAGGATTTGCAATCATTTTCAGAAATTCATAAAAAAGCAAAACTTTACCAAGAAGCAGTTCAAATGAAAGTGGACATTTTAAACAAGCTGAAGCAATTTGAAAACGGAGAACTTGAAATCAAGGAAAGGGCAAATGACATTGAACAAGACGTCCCCTCCTCAATAGGGTAATAATTTGGAATAATTTGTGTATCAATTAAATATATCATTGAATTTTTCTCTAGAATGTTACCGGAATTTGAAGGAGACGATTCAATCGTCAGACATAAAAAGACAATTGGTGGCCACACCCAAGGAAAAGGACGAAGGTTGGCTATTCTCATTTCCTTTATAATGTCAAATAAATGTTATAAATTACAATGTATCAAAATGCAGGATGAAGGACAAGGGTCACAAGGAACTGAAGCCGGGCTCAATTATTTGGGATGGGAAAGCAATTTGTCTATTCGCCAATTCAAACGCCGACCCAGCGTATTACAGCCAAAAAGAGTTGTGGGGCACAAAACCAAGTTTAACGGAATTAGGAAGACAATATCCATAATTCAAAATTTATCCATAATTTATTTTTTCAAAATAATAAAAGAAAGCTACATTTTTTTCTTCCATGAAAATCACGACAACGCTGTAAAACAAAGAACGCCGTTTTTGTTTGCGTGAGAGGGAAGCTCAAAACTCGTTTTCCGAGAACACAGAAAGTTTCGCTGTTAATTAATTTCGAGGATTTTGACTAATTAATTAATTACTTGTGCCATTTGGTGACTAGGAAGGGAAGATGGCTGACGAAGAAACAGAACGGATTGAAGAACAATCGCCACATAAATCGCCGAGTCCGGAGATAAATGAGGAAGAAGAAGACGAAGCATTCGATCAGACTCAATTAGTTAGAGCTCCCGAGAGATCTGTTGAGGACAACGATTCTGAAGAAATGGGGACTGGTGACGATGTCGCAGGTCAGATGCCAACGTCACCGGCCGCAGCAAGCGAAAATTTGGATTACCCAACCCAATTTGTAAGAGGGTCACCTGTGGATAATCTACTTGAAACACAACCTGTAAAGCGAACAAGAACAGCGTCCCATTCTTCAAATAGTTCAGGAGAAGGTATTATAATTTTATAATAATTTAGAAATCAATGTGTAAAGTTGTATTTGATTTGTAATTTTTAGAAGGGAATAAAGTGGAAGATTCCATTGCTGAAACACAGCCTGTGAAACGAACAAGATCTGTTTCAGGATCTTCAAATAGTTCAGGAGAAGGTATTGTAATAAAAAATAATAAATATGTGTTCATCAATATATAAATTCATTTGTATTTTGATAAGGAACTAAACCAGAAGATTCCATTACGGAAACGCAGCCTGTAAAGCGAACAAGATCTGTTTCTGCTTCTTCAGATAGCTCAGGAGACGGTATTTTATATATTTACAAATTTTTACAATAAATTACTTGCGATTTGTATTTTTAGAAGAAGATAAACCAGAAGAGACTCAGCGTGTAAAACGAACAAGATCAATTTCTGCTTCTTCTAATAGCTCAGGAGAAGGTATTATTGAAAGTTTTGCAATTTTTTGTGTATCAAATAATTAAAGTCGTTTTGTAATTTTCAGAGGGAAATAAAGCAGAAGAGACGCAGCGTGTAAAACGAACCCGGTCAAATTCTGAGTCTTCAAACAAATCAGAAGAAGGTATTGCAAATTGCAATTAAAAAAAATATAGTTTGCATCAATATGACAAGTTTTTTTATATATATTTTTAGAAAGTAGCAAGGCAGAAGATTCCATTGCGGAAACGCAGCCTGTAAAGCGAACAAGATCAAGTTCTGCTTCATCAGATAGCTCGGGAGAAGGTAGTAAAAATTTTATATTTTTTTTTTTGTATCAAGTCATTTGTGATTTGTATTTTAGAAGGAAGTAAAGTAGAAGATTCCATTGCTGAAACACAACCGGTAAAGCGAACAAGATCAATTTCGGGTTCTTCAAATGATTCGGGGGAAGGTATTATGATTATTTTAAATTATACTAAACCAATTTTACACATTATTGATCTAATATCTTAAATTGTTTTGTATTTTTTAGAGGGAAATAAAGCAGAGGATTCTGCTGAAAAGAAACGAAAGCGTTCTCGGTCACCTATACAGCGCGTACGTGGGCGCAGGCGAATTAGGTCAGGATCAGGATCAAGCGATGGTTCGAGACGTCAATCCTCTTCTTCGTCGCGCTCTCGTTCCCGCTCTCCAGGCTCTCCGTCTTCGCCTGTGTCTCGCAGCCGCAAAAGAATTAGATCAAATTCAAATTCCAGCGTGGGGTCAAAACAAAGATCTCGGTCACGTTCCGCTTCTAATAATTCAAGAGCGAGTAGCACAAATTCAAAAGTTTCGAACACAGGTAGAGAAAAATAAATAAAAAAAGTATTACTTGTTATAATTAACGTAATAATTGTTGTAAATGTTGTAATTGTTGTAGGTAAAAAGAAAGCAGAAGAAATGGAAAATACGGAAGCAGTGGAAAAACAACCTGAAAATTTGAACTTGTTACCGGAAGTTTCGGATTCGGATTCTGGGCCAGAGGACAATGATAATAGGTAGTATATCAATTTTTAGAAACTTAAGGACTCTTGACCGAACTTTACTAATTACTTGTTTAGGAATCGTGGAAATTTAGAATATGATTTTGATGTCATGCTGCAGGTACAATTTTGACTGTTTAATTATGACCTATGTTTATAACCTATTTATTTATATAATTCTGCAGAAAAAGAAGGCTGAACAAACTCGAAAACGCAAGCGAAGAGATATCGATATTATTAACGACGTAAGAGTTATAAAACTAAACAAATTCTTTAAATGATTGTTTTTAAACTATTTCTCTTATTTTTTAGAACGATGATTTAATTGCTCATTTACTTGGGGAAATGAGAAATGCTGCAGAGGTATTACAACAAACAATTAATTACCCCAAAATGTGGTATTTTTAATAATGTTGTTTTTGTTTATTTAGGATGATCGTGACTCAAACAGGGAAAGCAAACCAGCAACAAGAAAAATATCTCTTTTGTCTGCTGTTTTGTCCCAACTCAAAAAACACGATTTACAAATGGCTTTTCTGGAACATAATATTCTTACAGTTTTGACAGATTGGCTCGCCCCTATGCCGGATAGGAGCTTGCCAGCATTGAAAATCAGAGAAAGTATTTTAAAGTTGCTTTCAGAGGTATATTTACTATTTAGTTTATTTATTACTTGTACTGTATTGTTATATAATGAATTTATTGTTACCGATATATTATTGTTTTTGCACTTTAGTTTCCAACAATTGACCAAAGTCTATTGAAACAGTCTGGAATTGGAAAAGCTGTCATGTACTTGTATAAACACCCAAAAGAGACCAAAGAAAACAAACGAATTGCTGGTCGCTTAATCAATCAGTGGGCACGGCCAATCTTTAAATTATCTACTGATTTTAAAGCACTTTCAAAAGAAGAACGAGAGTTACGTGACTTGGAACAAATGCCATCAACACGGAAAGAAGCCGAAGCCTCAACTTCAAGAAGAGGGGCTCTTGGAGATGAAATGGGAGGCAGTGGGGATAAAGCGTATGTTCTTTCTAGCACTTTCTTGTCATGGAGCAGAATTTTAATTTAATTTAAATTTTTTAGAGCCCTTCGACCTGGAGATGAAGGATGGATTCCTCGAGCACGAGTTCCTTTACCTTCTACTAAGGATTATGTTGTTCGGCCCAAATGGAACAGTGAAGTTGAAATGAGCAAGGTAATAAACAAAATATTATTGAAATATTTTACTTCAATAAAATTGAAAAAATTAATTTATTGTTTGCAGAACACAAAAAAGCAAGCAACTCGATTGGACAAGCACATGCGAACTTTCATTGAAAAGAAGAAACAGTCAAAGACTCAACGAGCAGTACAGATCTCCGTGGAAGGTCGAAAAATTATGTTGTAAAATATCGTACTTATATCTGATCACTTTTTGTCATTACAATATTTAGAGACTTGTTAGTGTGTTAGGGAATAGTTTGTAATCCCTTGTCTACTATTATACAATTATTATTGATTTTACGAAATTGATTTCTCGTTTTCCGCGACAAGTATTTATTGATTATACTTTGAACAGCTAATAATTTCTTAAAATATGCAAAGGAAAACAAAAGTTTATTGCTCATTTGGGGTTTATGTTGAAAATTTGAGAAAGAAGAAACTCCTCTATTGTACAAGATTTAAATAATCGAATTTAAGAAATAATTAAATGACTGTCAGCTCTTCTGTCAATTAAATAAAACTCATATTGTAAACATAATTTGTATTTTAACATTTTATATTTTTTGATGAAAACCTTGCAACATGCACATACTATCCAGCAAAGTTCAATGCATTTAATGTAATATGATTCTTCTTGTTCTTTAAACATGTGACATATTCAAGTTAAATAATTTAACTTGATTGCTATTTACATACATGTTGAGTTGAGTCATATTTTTGTCTGATGCTCAAAAAAGCCATTCACTTATCATCAGTGAACGATAACACACTAAACACACAACGCCCTTCTCTCATTTCATACATATAATTAAAAAATACATATAACATAATCGTAATAAGTATTTCTGTAAGAGTGACAATTAGCAGCTTTCTCCAAGATGGATAAATGCTTTTTTCTGATAATTTCCGATTCAGATATTCTTGGTAAACAAAAACATGAGCATTCTCACAAGTCACAAGCCAGAGAAATAATTAATATATTTTTTTTCTAAAGATGAAAACAAGAAGCCATTTCAACTTTTGGGACAACTTGTTAAAACTCAAACCAATGCCGTGGTCTACATAATTGTTCCGCAATTGTCAACAGCCCAAGCTCTTTGTGATGCACTACCTTCAGTCAACTGCATTGTTCTTGATTTGGAAAAAGACATTGATGTCAACAAGGAAATTCTGGGAATGCTTCCAAAAATGGATTGCATTTTGGACTATACTGGAAATGCTTATGAGACTACTCTACGATGGGTTCGAGAAATTCAGATTTCGGGGTATTACCTAATTTATTTTTAATTAAAAAATGTGTATATGATTTTGATTTGTATAGACAAATTATTATCAAAAGCAAAGATATTGGTTTGAGTACACTAAACGAAAATATGAAAACAAGCAGAGAACGTACAATAGCAGGACCTATTTTATTTGCTGTGCGGAAGGTACTACTGCTAATTATATATTTTGTTATAAACCTTTCAATTTTAAACTTGTGCAGAAAAAGAAGGACAACGTGATCAAGGGGGCTTTAAAAACGTTGAAAAATGAAGGGGAAAAATTGGTGGATAAAGTTGGTTGTTCCAAAAATGAACCCGTGACATTTCAACCAGGACCAAGTTTTTCTTCGCAAAGAAGAATAAATTGTAATGACGAAAGTCAACCATTACTTCAAGGGAGTAATGAACAATCAGTAACTGAAGGGGCGTTTAGTGATTTTATCAACTGGATCTGTTGCTGCAACATTGGAAGGAAAACTGGCCCCACTTTCCAAAACAGGGAACAATTAAGAAATTATGCTAGGGGTCAACATCATTTAAACCTCAGACGAAGACTGTTCCAAGTACTTGAAAATGGTGAAAGACATGAAAATCGACAAATGGTAGCTTCCTCAAGTCAAAACGTTTCTCAAGAACTGCAAACTATAAAATCCGACCTGAAAAAAGAAATTAAAGCAAGGCGACAAGAATATGAAGAAATTTGCAAGAAAAATAAAGAAAATCCTCCACAGGATGAAATATTTGCAAAAACGGCAGCATCTCGTGAGAAACATGCATTGAGAAAGTTGGAATGGGCAGAGAAAAATTATGCAAGTGCTTGTTCAGGCGTCCAACAAGAAATAAGACAGGAGAAAGTTCAAAATGAGACGGATGTTTATAACGACATTGTTTCAGAAGAATTACGGATTTTCAGGGAAGAAATTGGTAGATTTATCCAAATAGTTGAAGATCTTGAGATCGAACATCATGCTTAAATATTTTTATATGATTTTATTTACACTATTTTCAAAACATGATGTTTACAAAGATTTTTAAGCCGTTTTAAACGTTTTAAATGATAATTTTTAATTTTTGCAACATTTTTGTACATAATTGGTTTTAACGAAACCATTTTTTAAAACATTAAAGCTAAGTTTGCAATACATATAAAACTTTGACGTCTTTTCTGGAAGCTTTTTCTTGTTATGTAACTTTCTCCAGTTTCATAACGTCACATTTTCCCCGTCTCCTTCAATTCCAGGGAAAATTTGCTACCCACCCAGTTCTTAATAATATAAAACTGGAGCAGTCAACAAAGATCCGTCTGGCCTTGCATAGATCGAGAGCTAAAAAACAATGTTAAAAACTCGCATCTTTCAACGCTACACAACCCTTTTGTACCTCAAGACGTGATATGTACATATTATGTAATGCAATTTTACAGATGATTGATTTACTTGTTTCAAACTGCAGCATTTGAGAAGGTTTTTGTGGAAATTTTTACCGGAGAAAGTTTTCATTTTGATTCCAATTTGACGTAAACCAAGTTTGTACATGCGTCAGAATTTGGCCACAAAGTTTCTGTTTCATCCTCTTCAACCCAACTCGTATATTCTAGTCTGTGTGGAATTGCAACTCGTTGCTAACATTTATTGTGAGTGAGCGATCTTTGGACATTGGACGTGTAATAACACATAACCACGTTAAAAGTTTGAGCCATTGCGAGCAGCTAATGAACAGTTATAAAGGTGAACTTGTGAAAGAAAGAAGCAGGTTTTTCCTATTCTGCTTGGTTGCTAAATTACACGCTGCCACTGCCACAGACATTTGGTAGGTCTCGACTATTTCTTGTGTAATTTGTTAGAAAATAGAAAAGGAGATAGTGCTGAACTGTTTATTTTTATGTGGCCAGGATTTCAATTCTAAGAAAGTTCTAGTTTCCTAAAAAAATTGATTGGAAATACTCTTTTAAAGTACAAGGTGAGTTTATTGCATAATTGTTGGAAACTTGCATCAAATCATTTGTTCTCGGGATGAAGTAGTTTTAAAATTTTAATTTGACATTGATAAAGTTTTTAAATTATGTCAGGTTGACATTAAACTCTAACTTTTGGCCCAAATTCTGAGTAATTTTAATAAAACAACTTTGTTTTTCTTGACTTGACGATCGATTTGAATGGCCTTAATTGACCATAAATCAATTTAATAGGGTTTGAATATTTAATAATGTTTAGTCACTGTTTTGCACAACCATAATGATTTTATTTGCAATGGAGAAAGCAACGTATTTGCATTTTCCCTAATCTAGACAATTTACGTATTTAGGAAATGGTAAATGCAATTATGAGCTTATCCTTTGCATTACACGTGTCCATCGAATGTCATGCTCATGTCCAGTTCTTGGTTTCGACGTTAATATTTCTCTTCCTCTTTTTACTTTCACTTAAGTAATGACAAAAAGTGTATTTACTTGAAGTAGAAAAGAAGCATGCAAAGTTAGGACATTAAAAGATTAGACGTTTGACAAAACATCAATTCGAAATAAAAAGAGAAAAGTGTATTATTCTGCATTATATAGGTAATATCAATAGTATTTTCAGTGTTTTGTGATGGGCCCGTTCCACGACCTTTCAACTTTCACCTTTCAACTTTCACCTTGCAAATTCCCCAAAC
>JAQIXN010002384.1:0-11897 GCA_034698145.1 Proisotoma minuta
ATATGCCGAAACGCATACTTAGGCTTCGCTGGTAACCATGATCGTGACCATGGTACCTTTGTCTCACCTAAGAAAAATAATAAAATCCTTTTCTTGATTTTTTTGCACCGCCACTCCCACATTCTTATGCAACTTCTTGGGCTTCCAGTCGAAGCTTCTTCTTCCAGTGCTACTACTTACTTGCCAGTGAATACAATCACAATCCATTCAACTCCATAAAAAGTTGCTGCTCTCTCTCCGCGTTGGATGAGATTTTTTACTGAACGGGGAGCGAGGTGAATGCTTTGCTTATATTCTTTTGAGATGCACTTTTTACACGCTTTGTAGCAGGCTACGTTCAAGTACATTGTTGTGCTCCTTTACACTCCTCAGTCTCATTTGGACGACGGAGAGAGAGAAAAGTGCAAAGTCTCTCAGTCTGCCCCCCAAAATATCTCCCTTACGAATGTGAGACACCGAAGGACAACGCATTTATTTCACGGAAAGAGAAAGGTGAGAAAATTTCATTTATCTATTATACTACCAAAATATTTGCATACGAGGAAAATCAACTGTTTACATTTCAATTTGATCATTAGGATTATATTGAAAAGTCTCAAAGTCTCAGTTTCTCCATTTTTCATAATTAAGAAGTTCAACTGTTAAAAAAAGTTGTGACAATTGACACAGGTTAACAAATGGGAACAATGGGGTTCGGGAAATATTATTGATTCAATAATAAATAGAGCACAGAACCTTTTTTTACCACGGACGGAGGGTTGGTAGTTGGTGATAATGACAAAAGTGTATTTTTATATAGATCACCAGCCACACAATCAATTATAATCTTTTCATAAGCGTGGGTTTGATCCCATAATAGATACTTGTTGTATCTAAAGCTATTGGACAAAAAACGTTAAAAAACGAGCCATACATATATAACCTTCTCTGCAATGTGTCAATTTTGTTTGTATGCACCACTCTCTCTTTTAGGAACAGACTTAAAAAGAACAAGGTCATTTATAGTCATGTGATAAAAAATCGGGAAATTGCCCAAAGCTCATGTAATCAAACAAAACCAATAAAAAACAGAGTTTGTATGCATTCCATTGAATTGAATTTGTACGTAAAAGAACATCAAATCCACAAATAAGGACTTTCCCTCATCATAAAACGAAATCAAATGCAAGCATCTTTTAAAATCAATCACAAAATGATCAGATATCAAATGACTCCCTTGAAGTCCCTTGTAGCTGTCCAGCCAGAAAAAAATGATAAAAAGCGTGAGATATTTGAATATGATTGAATTGGCTGGACGGTGAAGGGGAGGGGGTCCCTTCACGCCATCGCATTCCAATCACACAGCCTCAATATTCAATTACAGGCACAGTTTGTTCGGAAGCGTAGCTAAAGTTCCGAACAAATGGACGCTGACCCTCAAAATGAGCTATCATTCACATCTCTCTTTTAAATTTCTCCACAGAATAATGGATCGAGGGAGGGAAAACGGATCTTCCTCCGCCCCACCCCCTGACTTTCCACACCCATTCCACAAACTTAGGAAAAACAGTTCCAGTCCAAATAACCACAATCAGTCCCTCCAAAATTCTCCAACAATTAAAAGCCTGGGTGCCGTCAATCCTCCCTCTACAAAAAATGTGGGGACGGGGGCAAATTTAGGAAGAACTATTCCCCTTGCCCATGGTCAACTGGGGATCCCAACGTCGACCGCTTCCTCTGGGGCAATCAATCTCAGTTCGGATCAAGCTTCATCAAGTGCAAGTAAGTTTTAGTAGTTTTTTTTTCTTGTTACGTCGTTCACTTAGAACGCTAACTAACAACCTTTGGCCTCGATAGAAAAAAAAGGTTTAACAAACAATAAAGGGCTGAGATGACGTGAGTTTTTTTTTGAACACTGTTAAGTTATCGGAATATGATCTGTGTTGTAGCTGATTATGAAATTCTTTATTGCCCCATTGTTACTGGCTTGCTATCAAGGTAATCTTACAAGAAAGGAACACATGCCGTGAATGAGATGTCGGGAAAGGGTTTGGAAAGTGTATAGAGTGTCTGGAAGGTCAAGGGTCAGCGTGTACTCCTCCTTTGGGGGCTACATTGCAAATCTCTCTTGGAATTGCATAAATCTGGGCCCTTTTGCAGGCCATGTGAACTTTCCCTTGTTAGAAAGGGCTCACTTATTGTTTTGTTCTCTGTAAAACAATGGGAGTTATGTAAATGGATCTATTTTTCAATCTTTGGTAGTAAGGATGGGCGGCTTCCATTAAGATTCCTCTCTCCTCCGTTTTTTTCTGTTCCATATAAGAGTTTGTTATGTATCTAGTTATCTTTGGTAGTTCGTTAGTTTATTTAGTCCTACTGCTTTTTATTGCTTTTCTTTCAATGGAACGACTCTGCTTCAAAATGGACGCTCCTTGATTGGCATTTAAATTTAGTGATGGAACATTAAGGACTTCTGGAAGAAGTAGCTGCATTTTTTATCCGCATTCTATCTCCTTTTATGGCCTAAAAAGTGGAACAAATAAAGTTCAATTAAAAACTGACTCCATTTCATTTAAAAAGTCGTGAGATTATCTATTTTTTATTAGTTTATGGCCGAGGTATGTAATACTCATGTATAGAGATGCGTGTCACTTTTTTCATGTCGAGTGTCGTGTCACAAGACAAATCTGTTGGTCCCTTGGAGGGCAACAGGTGAATATATTTAATTCCCATCTCATCCGTAAATAATTGGGAGAAAGCCGACTTTTTTTCTAGATGTAAAAGATAGAATTATTATGCCATCATTTTTTATGCTGTCAGATTAGATGAGCCCTTGTGTCCCTTACGGCTTCTTATGTTACGAAAACCAAGGGCTCATCCCTTAAGATTGGGTGACACTCGGGATTTTATCTGTCCAAATTAATAACGGAGAAATGCCTTCAAATCTCAATCTTTTAAGATGATTTGAGTGATTCATTGAGAAAAAGGATCCAACTAATCATCACATTAAGGAAGAAACATAAAGTAAAAGGAACAAGATTGCCCATAAAAACAACTCTTCTCTAAAATTCAGGAGGTGCTAAAAAGTTAAGAGACCACTTCAAAATAACGCAGTGTATTAAATTACGGGGAATGAGGAATTTCCGAACAAAAAATCCACCCCTTTCTTTATTTATTTCGTGGCCAACTCATAATAAAAAGAGAGCATTGTTTTGAACAAAAAAAAACTCCAATTCCGTCGGTTTACCTTCTTTGATTGTTGTTGGAACTTGTATAAAATGGGAGCCAAAGGGCAGAAAGAGACTTGAAAGGCTTAATTTTGGGGTCAGATTCATTTTGAGGCACGCGAAGTCCAGGCCAATTACTTGATCTTGATGTTCACAGAAGATAAACACTTGATAATATTTCAAAAACCTTTAAATTGTTATCTCATTATCTTATTTTTTTTTGAAAGATTCCAAGCCAGAGCCAAATTCGTCCAGGGAATTGGTCAAATACGAAGGAAGTCAAAAGTCAGAAGGAGAAGCTCCGGCTGCTGCCAGTAAAATCGTCAGTCAAAATGTTAATGGGACTCGTAAGTACTTTTTGACACTTTAGTTCTCATGACCATAAATAATTTAAGAAGGGACAGTCGTAAAACATTCACCAGCCCTCAACTTTTTGTCTCAACTCTTTCTATCATTATGAGGAAATTGAGATTCGGTTGATTTTCTAAATTATGCCAATTTCAGAAAAAAAACAAGGATAAATAAGAGTATTGATAGCTGTAAACACAAATTGGTAAAAGTTTGTTTGTTGGGGCAATCTGGCTCATAGATTATCACTTTGCTTTGTTGTTGGTCAACTTTTTATTGGATTATGTAAGGACAAAAAAAAATGGTTATATAAGCAACAGGTTGCGCATCTTTATGAGTACGTTGAAATCTCTCGTCCTCTGACCTGGGTGTAGAGTGGGTGTAGCCCAAATTAGAGAGAAAATGCTAAATTATTGCTAATTAAGAAGCCAATTTCAAAGTTATGCACATTTTCAATCAATAGGAAAACAAACACATTTTAGAGCAGACATACTTAGATATTCAAAATAAGATTCTCAACTTTTGTTGTTTTCTTTGTACCCAATCAACTTGAGAAATGATGATGCATCTCAAAAACAATTTTTTCTTGCCAAACCGCAGACAAATTCCAAGGCGTGGAAAATAGCAAAATAACCAAAAAAAGTGAAAAACAAAAAGTGGTCTTGATAAATAATCCAGGCCCCTTCATAAATAATCGTGGTTATATAAATAGTGGTTTACGATATTTTATTGTCACGTTTCTTACATGTTAAAATATCCGCATCATACTAAACTAAACTAACCTTGGCTGTCATTGTTGCAAAAAAAAATAGCTAGCCTTCATTCCAAAAACCACAAGCAAAAAATGTTGAAATGAATAACAAATTTCTGTAAGAAAAGTATGACCTGCGGAAACTTTTTATAACATCTACTTGCTACATAATTGATTGGGTATTATATCAGGTAAAAAAAGAGCGTGAAATCATAGAATGTAGTCAATGTCACCTCTCAACAATGGAAATTGACAGCCAAAGGGTGTCTTTTACCTACAATAATAAGTCAATGCCAATTTAAGCAGTATGTAGTATTGTCACTCATAAAAAATGACCTAATTTGTCTTATAAAAATAGACGAAACTTAATTTTTTAATCCAAATCATTACGTAATCATTTGGAAAGAATTCAATTAATTTAATTATTTGCCCTTCCTGGGAACTTTGGTCTGAGCAATTTACAAAATTTTTTCCGGGGTTAACCTTTTGCTTCAACATTTGTCACACTTTTTAACGACTACTCTTCTTTCATAAGAAATGTATGCAAATGCTGCTTGTTCTAATTAAGATTAGAGTCATGAGTTTTAAGTCCTGTCCCCTGAACTGTGCATAATAATGAGAACTATTATTAAGAGAGATAAAAAATGTTGTCCAGCGTTTTTGTGGGGATGCAAATTAGATTTAGAGATTCACTCCACGTCGCGGAAGGGATGGTGAATAAGGAAGGGGTAGGTTAGTGAGTGATATTAAATATATGTGACACGTTTATTAATAGTCTTGGCTCTATCTCTTCTTATGCAGATCCATCCTTTATCCTACGTGATGAGACAAAGGACACTGTTCGTTGGGAGACTTAAGTCCCCTTCCAATTCTCACAAACTATAAGTATAACTGGAAATTGTGTGCAATAGATAAATGGTTATCCAATGACTCGCAATTTCTTGTATAAATCGGCTTTTTCTTGGTCCGTAGTGAAAGTAGATGTTGGCTAAAAACAAGAAAGATTGCACTTTTTCAAGGAACGGCCAAAGTTGTATTAATATTAGAATAAATATTAAAGTATTTGTTCTGGTTGTTCTTTTGTGCGCTATGAGAATGTGATGAGACTCATGTTTTGTGAGATGAATATTCATGGGATTAAGGGAGGACAAAGGGCCCTCCTCCCCTTACTATTTAAAATACTTTTGAATGGCTGCATGTTTGGGAACTTTGCAACGTTTCTTTACACTCTCAAATGATTTATTGCTCCTCATGTCGAGTACTTTTTTATCTCCTTCTTCTTATTCCCAGCAATTTTTTCTGCTGCACATCTCTTTGAATTCTATTTATGTATAATTGGAGAAATGATTTGAATTAAATTGCTCCTAAACTTAATGGAATGAGTTGGAACCATTTACTAAATTGGTGTAGCTGTAAAACTCATCTTTATTTTAAGCAGAAAGCAAGATTAGAATTTTAATTTTCCCCATCTCTCCACCTGCCTGGAGAATATGATGATGAAGGGTCGCTCTTTGTTTAAGGGAGCGAGGTTATTATTTACAAACTCGCCCAGGGGCCACCAAAGGGTACCGGCCAACCAAGAAAAAAATGAGCATTTTTTATGGAACGTGCTCCGGTTGGAGAGCAAAGATCACATTCAAATTACACTCATTTCCAACTCTTGGATCCAACAAATTAATGGCTACAAAGGTCCACTGCCCCTGGCTAACAAGAAAAAAATGAGAGAAAAAGTATACGGTCATAAATCTCTGGCTCAAAACAAAAACATCAGCCAAGAGGAAAACAATTCAAAATCGTGATCCAACAATCAGACAGAATAACAGACAAAGAAAAAAAAACAAATTTTCATAATTTTGAGAGGAATTTGTCATTCTGTAGCTTTGTGTCATGTACATATATGTATCCCAAAATTCTTTGGAAGATATCCTTTATTTTCACACCTCGGGTGTCTTCTATCACTCCCACTCATCTAAGGACACTTGGGGACACTGGAAGGATTTATTAGACAGACTCACAACAAGGTGTCTCAAAATAACTGCATTTTTAACCCGATATAGATCAGCAAAGAATGAACTTTTAAAATACATTCGAGAATGCAAAAAAAATGTGTATTTATAATCCTTCTTCTTGAAACCACGGATGGATTAGCATAGTAAATATTAAATGTGCGTGAGAGTCTCATTTCTTTCTTGGGATCATTAGGAAGGTGAAAGGGTCCTTTGAGGGCTTAGGGGCCCTTGGGATTTGCATATGGATGGAGGAGATGATGACAGGGCTGGGGCTGAGTGATGGTGATGAGATTGTGGATTCAAAGGACAAAACAAATAAAAAATTCGGTTAAAAAACAATTAATTCAGATCAAGTTACAAGACGTGGAATAATTTGTCCATGTTCCGTTGTTGGATGAGACGCAGTTGCAAGTCACATTTTAGTGATAAAGGTGAAAAGCCACCAATATTTTTTATGATAAATAAAACGATTTTGGCTGGAGAGAGAAGAGAGGTCAGATAAAAGGTCAGGGCTGAGTTTAATCAATTTATAGCATTTTTATTGCAAATTGAGAAATATATCAAAATCATATTTGGACGAGCTTTAAAGCTTAAATTGTATCCGACAGCTCCAAATAAGCAAACACGACCATTTCCACTTTTCAATTATCTTTTTTTTTTGAGATTATGTAATAAAGTGAAAAACCAGGAAAACGTTTTAGCAAAATTAAAAATTGATGCATAAAGAATGTTTTTGATTTGTAATTTATGAGACCACAGCAAGCCCAGAATGTTGGCGAGCTGGTTTTCGTTTTTTTCTCATTCATTTTTTGCCTGATTTTGAGACTGTTGTGTAAAAGTTATAATTTGAAACCGGGTTGTTATATAACCAACCAGAATTTTATTTGAAAAAGTGGTTGTTTTATTGCACAGACTCAAAAAGTCACGTCCAGCTTTTTTGCCATTCAACTCTGCAATTGACAAAAGAGATTAAAAATGTCATTTGTAGCACACTTTTAGTGTTTTGCAACACTTTTTCATATTTCATATATGGAAAACCCGTTTAAATGTTTTAAAAAATATTTCGACATCATTTTTCTATTTTTTTGTAAATGAACAAAAGTAACACTGTATTACAATTACAACTAATATTTGCAGACAGGTTTTATAAACTTGATAATTTCCAAAAAAAAACAGGCCTAAATTCATTGACGTCAATATTTGATTTTTATTAATAATTAATAAATTGTTAGTAGTCTCATTTAAAATGGGGAAATTGAGACGATGCAATTTGTAAAAATTTAAGTATATTCTTATTGCAAAATAATTGTAAAACACATTTGACTTTGTAAAGGTGAGGACATGGGATTAGATTATTTGAAAGGAGATAAGCCCGACAGGGAACACGGACTGGAGAAAAGAAGGAAAATGTAGAATTTATATAAAATGATTAAAAAAGTTGCCCTTGAGAATCCAGTTTGCAGAAAATGGTTGGAAGTGAATAGAAAAGTTGTTGCGATGGTCCGGGACTTTAAGCATACAACTATTAATGTTTCTACTTATTAACTTCTTGCCAATGATTTCGCAACTTTTTTCCTCTTGAAAGAACATCTCCAGATTTCTTCATTAATAACTTTAACAAGACATGGAGCAATCAGTTACACGACACGGAGAGGAAATGTTTGTTTGAGGAAAATGCACTTTCGTTCACAATCCAAATTCCCGAGGGATAGGTCATGTACATGTTTCCAAACTTTCCTCAATTTAAAATTAGCATACAAATTGGGTTTTGATGATAACTTAATTTCATATCATAAATTGGGTGGATTGAAAAAGCAGAGATTGAAGGCCGTGGCGTATAAAAAATGTTGGATTGCCTGCACCACGACATTATTTTGTGCTGTGCTACGTGTAGCATGAGCCAAATAAATGATCTTGGCAAAAAATGAGTAGTTTATATAACTCGGCAAATTGCAACCAAAGTTGATCTGATAACAACTTGCTTAAGGTACAAGAAAATTTGCTTAATTGAGAAGACAAGGTCAGTTCCACCACTTTTCCAAGAAATCTCTTTTTTTATTCCATAACTCAACCTTTAGCACAAGGAAAGTTGTTGAAAAAGCTGCTTCCATAAAAATGCATAAATTAATTTGTTTTTCCCCAACTCCCTACCAATAATGCAAAATAAATTTAATTAGTCAAACAGTAAAGTCAAAGGCTATCGATAAACTTAACTACTATCGAGTCTCAAATGAAGACATGATTTAAATGGGTTTTATCCCATTAATGATAGATAATGGTCTTCGTCTATTTATTGCGTCAAGTAAAAACTTACCAGCTCAAACAACTTGTTCTTGTGGAGGTTGCTCCTTCGGGTAAAAAACGATAACATTTGTATATATAACGCCGTGGTCTACGTGAGATAACTTTTTGCTAACTATTTAGCTCCACTACCTCTCCATTTAACTTCCAGTCCTCCAACTAACCCCAAAGTAAACACTCCACTCCACAAATTATTAACAATATTTATACGAATAGTAGTCTTGTGCGTACTTTGTTTACTCCCTTCTTCTTTTGATGAGTGCGTCAGTCAAAAAAGTTACATAAAATTGAGAAATTTTGCAAAACAATTCCAACTTTTTTTCTCGTAATAAATCCTCAGAACCGTGTAATTAAGTGGTACTCAGAGTATAAAATGTTGATTCGGGAATTTGAGACAATGGAAGGTTTAAGTAGTAGTAAAATTGGGGGCAGAGGGTTTCCGATTGTGCCCTCTGCAGCCATCGCCCCTTCTCTTGCCCTTCAGAGGGACACAAAGAAAGCTGCTGCTAATAGTAAACCAAGTTCTCCTAGAAAAGGTAGAACCACACCCACATTCATTCTAGCCTCCAAACAACAAAAAAAATAATTGACCAAACTAATTTTTATGTTCGTTTTTTTTTGCAGTTGCGTTGACTGGAATTCCAAGAACGGAGAGTGAGCTCCAACTTTTTCGGGTTTTGCAGAGAGGAAATCTGTTGGCTTATTTTGACGTGATGATAGAACTCGGGGGTGACGATGTCCAGCAATTATGTGAAGCTGGAGAAGAGGAATTTCTGGAAATTATGTCTCTCATAGGAATGTCCTCAAAACCTCTTCATGTTCGAAGACTTCAGAAAGCTCTTCAAGAGTGGATGTCCAATCCAGGTAAAAACCATGTTTCAAAAAATAAATGCTCATGTAATTCCATAAAAGAAAAATGTTATACAATATTTGCAAAAAAAATATTAGCGTCATAAAATATAAAGTTGATATCATTGAAAAACCTGGGACATAAAAGTACATTACATGAGGGAATTTCATTACTTTAATTAAGAATTAATACTGTTTGAGCCTGAGGTTAAAGCGAATATTTGTCCAACGAGTCAGTACCATTCTTTGTTGCATAAAAATACAAAGCTGATCCAGCCAAACCTGTTTTGTGAGCAGCAAAAAAGCATGTAGCAAAACGAGTCACAAAAAATCTCGCAAATTATTGCATGACAAACGATTATGGATAATAGTGCACAAAAATGATCTCTCATTCCTCAAAACTTGATTTATATGTACAATGTACATAAGTACTTTTATACTTATGACCAACTATATATTATTGTCCATTTTCAGCCTTGTTCCAAACCCCTGTCCTCCCCCCCGGAGTGGCCCTTACGAATGGACACCATACGACGACCCTGACCCCTTCGTCATCACCCCCTGCTCAAATTCAAATCCCTCAAACAAGGACGTCGCCTCAGCCCCAGCTTCCAATTCGACCAATTCCATACCATCACAACAGTCCTGCGGCTGCAGCAATAGCCGCAGCTGCTCAACATCACGCCAAACTCACAATCTCAACGGTCACAAATGGTCACAACCACCACAGTTCAAATTCCAACAGTCCAAATGGCTCAATACGATCAAATGACCACTCTTCTTCAAACGGCTACAGAAACGGAGAACTCAGAATTCCTCTTGACCAACTCATCCCTAGCCATTTTCTGGAGCAAAGAATCCGTACAAATTCACAACCAGCAAGTCCTGCCCCCTCGGACTCCCCCTCAGAGTCATCTTCTCATTCCCCCCTCCCTTTTCTTCAAGATCACGAGTTGATTAAGTTGAATCATGCGGCTGGGCAAATTGTCAAAAATCTTCCTCCCTATGTCTTTACCCCTCAAATCCCTTCCAAGCGGAAATTCAGTGGGGACTATGAGGCCATAATTCGTCTTCCTCCCAATGACCCCAGGAGAGTTGAAGAGATGAGGAAAATGTCCACTATTTATGGAAGAGCAGACTCCAGTTCTTCCACTGTCCCAAATAAGCGTAAATACCCCAAGCCCCTTAGTCTGCATGAAGTTGCGGTGAACGAGGCTGCGGGTCAGTTGGTGAGACATGTCCCCGCCCTCTTGACTTACAGGGACGAGCTCTGCGCGTTGGCCAAACAGGTTGTAAGGGACTCGGGACTTTCCTTTGCTGCGTCCTCTGCTCCCTCCACAAATGGCCTCCACATTTATTCTCAGCTCAATAACAACTCTTTGGCTTATTCAAACCAAAACAAGAAAGAGGTGACAAATGGACACTCGTCGTTGGCTGTGGAGCCTTATTCCGGTGCTAAAAGACTTAGATTGGGAGATCATGGTTTGGAAATTCAGGTATGCAAATAATTTCAATCAACTAATATTATTATTAGACGGATGAAATATTTAATAAACTATTTTTTTTTGTTCAGGAATATTCGAGACCTCCTTCGAATCACAGCTCCAACTCAAGCAACGACGAAGGAAGTGGACTGCAAATTACGCCAATAACTAATCTGCCTTCAAGGGTCTCTCCCCTCAGTCCCCTTCCCCTGGAGGTACTTGTCAATTGTACGTCTACATAAAATGTGTAACAGCTATTCTAATGTATATGTATATATTTTTCATTAGTTGGTGACCGTGAGTAGCAACAGTCCTTCATCTCGTCGGGGGTCAAGTGAAATTGGTCACTCTCCTTCAAGACGTGCCAGTGGCTCTTCGTCATCAGATCTCAACAATGTCCAGCCCCCAAAGAATGGGTTGAGGGTGACGAGTGTGGGGGTGAGTGGTGGGAGCATCAACATTTCCCATGACCCCTCAATCCGCGTCACTTCTTCATCCCCCAACGGCCCCCTCCTACCCATTAAATCAGAACCATCGAGCAGCTAAAATAGCTAAATATAAAAATGTTACAGCTCAATTTTTGAGAGAGAGAGCTTTATTTTGTTCAAGTCATTCCACAAAAATAACGACTACTTTATTTATGCAATTAATTAGCACTGCTTAATAGTTGTGGTAAAGAAAGTTACACAGTTTGTGTAAAAATACTCAACAAATCCAAAGAATAAAGAAATAGAAAATATTTTGGGTGGATGACAAATGTACCTACTTTTATTACATATATATATTTAGTAGTGGCTAATACAAATTGTTTGTAAGCTAATTCTATATTTTATAAATATTTAGCAGAAAATAAAGATATCAACTTTCAAATGAATAAAATAATAATTTCATATTTTGAAATTTTGTGATTTTTCATAAAATGAAAATGCTCAAACTCATATCATCTCAA
>JAQIXN010002385.1:0-11895 GCA_034698145.1 Proisotoma minuta
AAAGTGATTTCCATTTACTTCAAATTCTTGACATGTTTTTTTGCAAATTGAATTAAAAACATGATTTATTGATTTGTATATCTTAAAAGATATTTGAGGTACGACAACTGCATTATTTCATACATTTATACGAGATATTTCGACTTTATAATTAACTCTTGAAATATTTTTAAAAATATTTTTAGTGACCCCCAAATTCTTGGCCTTTCTCAGCTCGAAGATTCACTTCTCGTGGGTTTCGACTTTGTCACTAAAAACGCGACACTGGACATGTCCCTTTCTCTTCCTTCGATCACAGCTACGAGCAATTACGTCACAGACATTTTTATGAACTACACCTGGGGAAATGGCGTAGAGCAAATGATTATTTCAGGCAATGGACCCTTTGTCGCTGGTTTTGACGGATTTTTACTCGATTTTTCTGCCACAATTTATGTTCCACTGACCACAGGAAACAGACTGAGACTTCCAGAGTTGGATTTTGACTTCAGCTTCGAAAATGTGATATTTACAATGGAAAATTTGCTCATAAATGATCAACCCGTGCAACTGGACAATATTGCCGATCTGCTAAAAAGTTTTTACGATCTTATTTGGGTTCCATCCAGACCAATTCTTGTGAACATGATTAGACTAATTGTCGACGATATGATCAATGTAAGAGAACTCGAGTTTTGTGCTTTTCTATAGATCAGTCGGAGAGTTTTCAGTCAGAGAGTTGGTTAGAATTGAATTCCTATTTTTTTCAGGATTGTCCCCCTTTGGATTTGGTTGCGGGGATTTGTAAGTTAAATTTTACTTGTTTACTGTATAAACTGAACTCTATAAATTTCAGACGACTGCTTAAAGGGCCCCCGTTGGCCTGTTCCACCGGAACCAGAGTTTCCAACCGATCCAACGGTTCCACCAACTTACCCCCCATCGCCAACGAGTCCAGTTACCCAAGGTCCTACTTCTGGAACCCAAGGGCCAACTCAAAATCCGTCTGATTCCACCGAATCAAGTGATAGAACCCAAGGGCCAACTCAAAATCCATCAGATTCCACCGAATCAAGTGATAGAACCCAAGGGCCAACTCAAAATCCGTCTGATTCCACCGAATCAAGTGATAGAACCCAAGGGCCAACTGGGTCGACCGGAAGCTCAGATTCAACCGAAGACACAACTCAAGCTTCAGGATTTAAAAACAATGCTTTTACACCACTCTTAGTTTTAGTGGCTTGTGCCGTTTACATGTTTTAAATAAATTATATATTGTTATCACAGATATAAATGTGACGAGTCTTTAAATTTGGCATTTGACATTTTGTGAGGCTACTTAATTGCATTTTTTTGACACAGGGATTATTAGTTTCTAATAGTTAGTGTCTTTTACAAAATTTGCGCTTGAATGGAAAATTTTGAAACAGAAGCAAGTAGTTATTTACAAACTTGAGTACAGCCAAAAGATTTTTCCAAAAAAAATCCAATTTCGATTGCAAGTTGAGAAATTATTGTAGGTAGATTTCAATGATTTCATTTATACGTTTCACGTTTATTAGCCTATTCATTCGTAAATAACATTTCAATAAAATTAGTTAATAGCAGTAGCATTAAAGGTCCCTGGCCGCCGACAAATGCCTTGATATTTGTGTCCTTGATAAGGAACGCACTCCAATCCGGTGAAACATCCTAACCAATACTCATCATACCAAGGAAGGTTTTCTGCTAGCGTGCATCCACGGCCTTCAAGCGCCGAGCAAGATTTCTTAGCGGGATCCCAAGCCTGATCAGGGGCAAGATAACATTGACAACGCCGTTCAAAGCAATGGAGTCCAGCAGCATAGTCGCAAGGGGGGTGCATCAGCTCGTTTCCGCTATCTCGGCAGTCGGACAGATAACCACGCACACATTGTCTTTCCCAATGTTCCACGTGGAACTGTAATTTAGGATATTTTTGATTTGTATTTTGGTATTAATTTTGATACAAAACCAACGTACCCCAGTTTTGCATTGGCAGCTGTATCCGGTGACAGACGAAGAATCGGAACGGCATTCATTTTCTTCGGGGTCACAGCTCACATCATTAGGCCCTGGGTTAAGGATACAAGGGGCACCAACTAATGAAAATAAAAACAATTAAATTAACTTTAAGAATCTGAGACTGCCCCAGTCTCAAACTCAACCCTTACTTACCTTTAATAAAACACCGATTACGTCCATCCTTAAAGACATGATTAAGTGGGTTAGGGCATCGACATCGGTCGAAAGCACAGACCAACAAATCCATTGAATTGCATTCAATCGTAGCATTACAAACGGATCCAAAACTGGCCGCGCAGTGTCGCTCCTGAGTCGGACTCTGACGATATTGGCAAGTGCACTGCTTTGTCTGGTAATTACAATTTGCGCTGGCCACGCAAGCATAGTTGACCCCTGAGCTTTTGTAGCAGGAGCCACCTGCGAGGACTACACAGCGAGCTCGGCTTTCGTCATATTCCATATCCTCTGTGTTGATACACTCGCAGAATCCCCCGCGGCAGGCAATATCAGCACTAGGATTACAGCTTGTGGCCGAATCGGACTGGTTGCAGGCCTCGCCATGACCAACGTACGCGTCCGCGGTTACCGCAAACAGCATCAACAAAGAAATGTAGGCTATGGATTGCATTTTGAGAATAATATGAAATGTGGATTGATTTCTTGTTTTTATACAGAATGATAAGTGGTTATCAATTGATTGGGGGTGGATGCTTTATAAAAACAAAGTTTATTTCTGTCTGCCTGTCTGTTATGTTGTACAGATACAGTTTGATAACAAAACCCAAAAAGGTTATAATGTCGTTTTTTTTTGCTTTTTTAAGGCACAAATCCAACCATTTGAAATTTTGAAGCTGCCTATAAAGAAAGCTGAAGTCTTACATCTTTGTGATATAAATTAATTACAAATGTCGCCATTGGATTACACCCGGTTGCATATGTTTACTTTGAAAGTGAGACCCCAATTAATTGAAATACCTGGGTCAAGTAGAATGGGACAAAGATGGGACGATTTGTATTTTAATTGATTTGTCGTGTAACAGTTCATATAATACAATTGAATAGATTTATGTCATTTTGTCACTTTCATTTTGCCCAAATCTATATTTGTTTTGTACCGAGATTGTAACTGATGCAATCCTGTTTGCACTGTGGCACGGACACACGCCACAAATAAAATTGATTGATTGGTTCCAATATTTAAATAAGTTGATTGATTAAGCAATTAAACAAATTTATTCAAAAACGAAAAATTTTCAAGTGTCAAAATGCATTAAAATAATACATTTTATAGATAAAAAAATATTAAACTCATTTATTTGCAGAACCATTTTATACTTAGTCCTATAAGATCGATCAAGTAAATTCTGATTTTTTACATTAGCTCGCGAGGAGAGTTGCTTTCGTCAGTTTGTCACGGGCCACTTTGCCCCCAGACCACTATTTTGTCATGTTCTTGAGCTTGAATGTTTATTTTCTTCTCAGTAATCCCCAAAAATTACATACAACCTACATTTGAAGCAACGGAGTACAAATATTTAGGCAAAAACACAAGTCAATAATTATTGCGTATATTTAGAACAACGAAGAAAACAGAAACATTATTTGCCATAAATTTGAATGCAAAAAAAATCGATTGCAAAAACACGCAGTTAATACTTTTACCTAATCATTCATAAAAAGTAAAAGCTCAAAAATTTAAACAACTAATATTTTTTCATTTAATACAAACAAATCACGATGCTCCATAAAAATTTCTGTATAGTACTTTCTATTCCTTATAATTAATGGAATAACTGGAGAAGTCATTTTTGCAACTTATTTTATTGCGGTCAACATTCTCTCTATTGCAACAAATGGGAAATGTTTGATCCTCTGCCAACAGACGAAATGTCACATCCGTACATTTTATTATATTAGTCTCATTTTCCCCAATAATCAGCGTTGAGCTGGAAAAGAGTAATTTTGCGACGTTTTGTCCACTTTCCAATGAGAAATTTACCATCAAGTTAATTAGAGCTTGAACGAACGTTGAAAAAATTAGCACTTACAAAACTTAATTACGCCTATTTGCAATTTCCAACTCCTAACCTTATAGCTGAACTTAAATATTACATAATCTCATTTTCTCCTCCAATACCAATTATAAGCTACTTAACAATGCAGATTTAAACAGGAGAAACTCCGCATGAATGAATAAAGTCAAGGTTAATTGGCCTCAAGATCTTTCCGTTAAAAGAAAGGTTAAGTTTTATAACACGCAAATTAGATGCGATCAATCAATTTCCTCCTTCGTTCTTTGGTTGCGTGTGTTTGGTTTATTTTATTGCTTTGTTGTGTCAAATCCGGGACTAACTTCATGACTCTTTTCGTAGTTTCTCAATTTGCAATTTGCGTATGAAATCTTAAAAGCTTTGTAGCTTTAATAAAAGCGGGGGCAAGGCCCGGTTATGGAACAATACATGAATTATTCAGTCAAGCACAAAACTGAAAGCTCCAATTTCTTTACAAATGAGAGAACAAGTTTTAGCAAAAGCTCGACTATTGGATTTTTTAATTATGCATACAATGTTGTATGGATTGGGTTTGGAATCATTGTCAACGCAAATGTCGAGAAAGTTGTATTGAAACAAAATCAAGAATAAAGCTGAATGAACTAATTCTTTGGTAGGGACTAAATATTTGAACCATTGTATATAAAGTTGTTTGAATTCAAAGACAATTGTTCCAATAATTCCAAGGAAACAATAAGTCTCAAAAGACTCAGAAACTATTTCCGGCATGGCATACAAAGTTCTTTGAAGTTCCATACAATTTTTAAAATACAAGACAGACAAGCATACATAAATTTAGACATAAGCCGAGCATGCAATAAATCTTGAAATTACGTAGGACAAATGTTGAATGTGTGTTATTGGAAAAGCCGGAAGGAGTTGATTTTTATTTTCTTTCCCTTACATTTATGTCCCATATAGAATATGAATAAAGTTGGTGAAAGTGGGATCAAAGTCCAAACTCAAATCCATCCAAAGCTTTGCAAAAGCTAAGCTCAGTCTTCAGCCTTTGTCCCAGGGAAAGGAAGAAATGGAATTGGAGTCGACTAGAACTACGACCACTCGCATTGTTCATAAGACGACACACTAACCTAGCGAGGTGTAGAAATGGATGTAGAGGAGTAGCGAATGGATGCTGGGATCATCTTTTGATGGGTTCCCAATTCGATTATTTACAATCCAATTTGGTTGGGGAGTGAAAATTCGATTGCAACCCAAATTGGATTCAAGATTGATGTCTAGACATTTATTACAGTCCCAATTTGGTTTAAATTCAATTTTAAAGTGTTTCCTTTCTCTAACTTTTCGACAAAAATTTAAAATATCGTATCTAGAAACAATCGAAAGGTACGATAAAAAATACACAATGTAAATATTTGTTTACGCTGAATTTGGAGCTAACAAAATTTAATATTTTTCAAAAAATCGATTCATCGCCAATTTTTGACCAAAGCTAACTTACTAATTATGTCGTTCTAATACATATTTCCACATATTTGTATTTGAATGCAATGCTTTCACCACGAACGGACGGACGGAGGGACGGATGTATTTTTGGTATGGATGGGAGTTGGGTTTCTCCTGCTCAGCTTACATACTTACTGCTTGTGTGTACGTGGCTTACTTTCCCTGAAGATTTGTCCCCTTCCTTCCTTTCTCTCCCCAAAGTGTGGAACTTTCTCTCATTTACTTTCCACCACTCGCCCCACTCACTGCTCCCTCCCCACAAACAATCATTTGACATCTTCTCATCTTTGCCCAATAAATTATGAAACGTACAAATCTACTCTACTTTCTCACTCTACTTCTAAACACAAGTGTGGGTGTGGTTTGGGGGGCCGCAATTCCAACAAGTGTAACAGCAACCTGTGGTAAATTTTTGCAAATTTTCCAAAAAATTTGAAACTCAAAGCGTTATTCTGAAATAGGAGACGAGTTGGAAGAAGGGACGAAGGTCATTGACCCCAAGGCCCTTTGCCCCCCACTACCACCTGTTGACCTGGACCCTGACCCCAGCCCTAAAATAAAATGTGAGGGTTCGCGATGTGGGGGCAATCCGCCAAAGATTGTGGCCATTCGTCTGACTTCATTAAGGGGGGAGGGGGGAAAGTGCGCATTTGTTAACGTGGTATGTGAATACTACAGTTACTTATAGACAACTTGTTTTCAAGAGCAACAAGAGAGCAAAAAATTGCGTTGTATGTGATTTATTGTATTTCACACTATTGATGTTTTTCCGATTTACTTTCTCTAATGGCTTTGAATTATTGAACAGCTTCGTAGTGTTCAAATTGTTGTTTTCGAAAGTATTTCATTTCACCTTCAGTTTGCAACTTTACTTGTATTGTTTACCTAGGTACATTTAATTAAATTTTTTAACGAGTTTTGGATTTTTTTTTTACATTAAATCACAAATTGAATCCTTAAATAATTTAGTGATTCACATGAGTATACAGTTAAAATTGTTTAAAAATATGATCAATTTTTTGCTCTTTTTACTTTGATGTATATAAATACTAACGTCTATAACTATGAACATTAAAATTCCACAAACGTATGTTTGCAGATACCTGAGAAACTATTGCCAAAATTGTGTGTCCCAGTCAATTCTTCTACAAATTATCCTTTCCTTCAAATCCTCCTACTAAACAAAATAACCTCAAACAAATGCGTACTTACGACCCAAAGCTACACAATTCTACAAAATAATTCAAAAAGCGGGTGCGACATTTCAAATGGTCCCCATTGCACTCAAATCCGAACTGACTGCAATTTCAAGGCAATGGAGCCCATGCCCCTTCCCTCTCACTCCAAGAAAGAAGATGAGGTCAGGCCACACCCTGGAAGTCAAGGTCAGGGGTCAACGGTCCTGGATAAACACGAGGTGGTTCGTAGAATAAGATCTCGGTCAACATCCTGGTGGAGGGATCACGTGATGGAAATTGGGTTGGTCTCCATGATTGCACTATTCGTGGTACTTATAGGGCTACAAGCTTGTCTTGCGGAGAGATGTTCTAATCCATTCAGGTAATTTCAATAAATAGGTTTCTCATTTGTACAATTTCTCAACTTCAGATTTTGACCATTTGCTACTCTTCTAATTATAAGTATTTTCATATTGGTTTGGTTTAAAATTACTTTCACTTTAAGTGGCAAAATGCTAAAAGTTTTTTATGACAGTTTTCAGATAAACCAAATAGTTGAAATCATTCTGTCAATGAGTAGTTTCGGAAGAAATCATAAGCAGAATTAAAATCTAATTTTAAGCAATGTTAAAAAACATAAAATTGTATAGGTTTTGGGGTTGGACATAAGCTTTACAATGCTTATATCACCATCGCCAATTTGTCATATTATGACAAATACTTATGTATATTTAAGAACTTTGATCTCTTTCTTCAAATTTTAATCTATATTTTTTTGGCATTTCCCTATACCTTACTAACCAATTCCTTTCCGTAAACAGGAAAACATCGGCACTTTTTACCTCCTCAAAACTAACAAACTCTTTCCAAATTTTTAGCCACTCCCGCGTCGTCAGATTCAGCATCGACAGTGACAAGAACAAGACAGTTCGTCGTTCATCAAATTCTGCCGCGTCCTCGTCCACCGCTTGCTCCTCAAATTTAATTCCCCAACCAAATAATCCTCATCCAAGAAGAGACAGCCAAAGTGTCAAAGTTCCGTCCAAACCAATTTTGAAAAATTACCATCCCGCGGCAAATTCAAATCCCGTCCCAAAATCTTCACAAGAAAATAATTCAAACAATTGTAGAAACTCCCCGCAAAAGCAGGAAAAAAAGAAAATCCAGAGCTTTGATAGTTCCAGTTCTATTTACTACGATGCAGTTGAAGGGGATGAGGAAACTATTCAACCCCTTCTCCAAGGGCAACATTAATTTTTTTTAAATGGCATAGAAAAGGTGTAATTAGGTGGCGTATTCTGCTATAAATTTCGGTATACGAGAGTTTTTTGTTTTTATTTGAGATTTGTTACCAAAAGTTTTTGTCAATAATCAAAAATAACAAGTTTTTAATCCTAATTTGTCTATTTTTAAGCATTTTAGAAAAGTATATCGTTGCTATTTTTTATTTTATTAACTCAAAAGTTTTGCAAAAAAGAAAGTCCAAAAATAGACAGCAATAACGTGGAGCAAATGAAGTCACTTTTAAAATATTTACCCGCCCAAAAGTGTAAATATTATTGAGTTAGAGCAAGCGGCGCTTACAATTAAAGTTAAAATGCATCAAACACAATCAAAAGAAACCAAATAATGCGTGCTTTCATATTGCTGGTACAATCCAAACCAAACAATTACGAAAATATTTAAGAGAGTGTAAATAATTTGTAAAAGCTACATATAGAGAAGAATAGGTAAAAATTAACCAAAGAAATTAAACAGAGCTGATCATGAAATGAATGTCAATCGAAATAGAATCAACGTAGAGCTTGAAGGAAATAAAGAAATTATTTATTCTATGCAAAAATGTTGTAATATCCTGTTTTGAAATTGGATGCTTATTTATTATCTAAATTTACTGGCATTTTAAAGAGCTTTACAGTGTAAAGTTTACACTTATTAAGTTTTGAAATTTTGGACCTATTTTAGAATTGTTAAAATATTTTCAATTCAATTTGAATTTGAATATACATAAAATTATTTATGTATAAACCAATTTTTGTTATACCACCTAATTTCTAGCTCAAGTCAACTCGTTCTGGGTTTTCTTTTTGAAATTGATCTTTATCCCAATTAGAATCCTTTTCCTCGCTTTCATACAGCAATATTGCCACTTACGATTAATCTAAACTTTCCACCTTTTTTCTCTTCCTTTCTAAACCATTGTTTTCAATCAATGCTACAATGATTGCTTGTCTCTTTGCCATTTTTACCTATTTTGAAGGATTGAAAGAATCTCAGGATTTTTCCTCATATGAAACGCTCTTCATACAACTGCCTTAAGTTAATTGATACCCAAATGAACACGTGTTATCGCCAGCTAATTCTTAAGGAAAATTTGGTCCTAATTTGGTCAAATGGAAGCTCCTCTTCCAAAATGTTAACGAATTTTAAAAGGATTGAAAACACAAAGATTTGTACCTAAGAAATGTCTGAAAGCGGTTAAAACTGATATAAATACGAGTTAGAATTATGGGAATAACAATGCCGCATGTTTTCATTGTTTTTTTTTAGTGGACAAACTGTGTGGTTGTTGATGTTATATAGCGTGTAAATATTAAGTGCATGGCTTCAAAATTATTGTTAAAATTATTGAAATATGAGACTTTGAGATCTTTTGAAAATCGGATGGACTTAATAGAATGATTGAGAAAATTAAGTTTACAAATATTTTGCTTGCGCTTATATTAATTTGCAACAAGTAAAACTGCGCCCACTTTACATCGTTTTATTATATCTACTATTTAAATATTTATATGTACATTATGTACAGATTGGAAATTGGTGATTGGACAAATGGGAGCAAGACGTTGACTAAATACAACTATTATGATGCTTTCTGGAAAATATGAAAGCATGAGGACATTTAAGTCGAAAGCAACGGAGTCAACTCAAATAAAATTCCAAGGTAATTTCAAACAGAGAGCAACATCTCTCTCTCTCCTTCATTAGGGTTTGTATTTGACAAACTGAACGGATGTTGCATAGTGTATAGTTTGAAAGCATAAATGTCAATTTTAGGTCTAATCTGTTTTATTGAAGATATTTCCTAAAACAAATTACCGAGAAAGCAATTTTAAATATTTTTTTAGATACAGCAAGAGTCTTTTAGATGCCTGAATTTATATTTTCACAATATTAGGAATATAGGATATTTCCTATATCCATAAGATTACAAATGAAAAAAACAACTAAGATGCGTCATCACCATCGATAAGGGAAATAATGTGATAAAATTATATAAACGGTGCTATAGTAAGCATAAGATATAGTAATACTTTTTATTATATCCTTGATTGAAAGTAGCTCACAAGCTGAGCCTCAAATCGTTTAGAATTCAATATACTTTAAGAAACTTTTCTTCCGGTTGTCATGACAACATTTGAAGTAGTCTTGAGCTATCCAATGCTCTTTGACATTTGGTCCTCTGCTGTTTTGAATGCACTGACGATAGAATATTTGCAAAAATTATATGAACAAGTATAAAAACGTTGAATATTTTGTACATAAATCCATTTTATATACATACAAACCATATAGGATCGTTAATTGAGTTAATTCATATCAGCAAATTTACGCCAGAGACGAGTTATTTTGAGACATTATAACTCAAAGGGCAAGTCAAAAATCGATTTAGCCCTGGTTTGCAAATTTTCGCCCACGCTGTATGTAATTGCGACTTTTTACGATTTCTGGGAATTTACTCATTAAAAGAGCAAAAGAGATCCCAACCAAAATTCTACTACATAAGCAAACAAAGAAGAAGAGAAATGGAAAATGAGACGTTTGTTTTGTATGGGAATCCAAAGAAGGACTTTACAATCTGTGTTGTTTCTTTGGTCGTGTTGAAATGTCACTTCAATTTGTTTCAAGAGATGACCAATTTTTCGAAACAATTCTAACTCGAAACTAATTGGTTTTGTAGTATAAGAAAGTGATGAGATCAGTTTCCATAGAACGAGAATTCTCGGAAATGAAAGAGAATTAAGAACACAAGTTTATCCCTAGAAAATCCGGGTTTTAGAGCATAAGCAACTGTAGTCGCTTTGAGGTAATGTTTTGAGACGCTGACTATCTCACCAAAGGATAAGACCAAAACGTTTTGCTTCTTTTGACTTCGACCATTTTATTTTCTCAAATTTCAAGGAGTAAATTAGATTCGATTATGCATAAAATTCTTTCTCCCACTGATAAAATGTTGAATTATATAAAAAATGGCAAACAAATTTCAAATTACTGATAATTTTATTCAAACAATTTCTATGCTCGAAATAAAATTTGGAAAAATTATAAGGCTCCAATAATTCAAACAACGAAATTTTTCTATTTACTAAAAGTGAGATACGTATTTTTTACATTAACTTTCTGATGGTAGGATTGAAGCTAATTATTTTTTAAGAGTAAAAAAATCAAAGGAGGTGAAAGGAAAGGATTTGCAATTATGTATCTATGTCGTGTAAATCTTTCTTTTCCAAGTTTCTCCTGAGGCCAGGCTTACAAAGGAAAGTCGTTTGGCAAGATTATACGTATCTATTTACTCTATAATAAGTAATTTGCTAATTGCCTCTTAACTATCGTTAACATAAATATTTACGCCGAACAGAGAAAAGAGATGACAAAGGAATGGAATCATTTTGATATAAAGGTCAAAGGTTGCTAGGCATTCCTAGTTTCTTGTAGAGTTTCGATTTAATTAATTTGAGCACACATTGCTTAGGAACTAAAATTAGGGAATTACTATATTAAGAGCGAAAGATTTGTCTGTCGTGCCTGGCTTCGCCCCTTGCAACCAGCACAATTTCGGCTGAATCGAGCAAGTCGTAGCCCTTACTTCCCAAGTTGGGTAAAGAGTGGACACGGCACATGACATATGGTCTAAAATGGACATGACGTCAAAGTTGTCATGACGTTGTCTAAAAATACACAGGTCACAGTGGATTTAAAATTAAGAAAAAACGCCCGTTTGTCGTTCAGTGTCCCTTAAAGCTATTTATGCTTTCACTGCCTTTCAAGACGACACTTAACCAATAGCTCTGACCTTTATTCCAACAAAACATGTAATCTTTATTAATTTTATTATTTAATCATAATAGATACACAATTGACAAAAAAGGCTCACGACGTCACTGATGGGCATTGAA
>JAQIXN010002386.1:0-11892 GCA_034698145.1 Proisotoma minuta
TCCAAATAATGTCGGTCTTGTTTCCTCTGTATATTTCATGTGTTGCAATCATCCGATCTTTTTTATCCACCTGCGTCCAGTCCGACTTCATAAAGTACTAGAAGGAAATAAATGTAAATTCACATATTTTCAAATATTTAAGTTAAAAGTATACTTTACCTTCATTCCACGGTCAACAACCAAACTTTTAAAGCAAATGTTATTCCCCAGGTAGATCATGACAAGTGGATAAGTGTGAAAATGATGCTGCATCAAGTGATGAACGTCACAACTCAAGTCACTTTCCAGTGTCTTTTCCAATTTACTCAATGCCATTGTAGCTTACCAAAAATTACTGTCAAAGTACCTGAATAAAATGTTTTCTGACGAGCTAACAATGTCAACCAAAAAAATTAAAACTCAATCAACGTTCACAAAAAGATTCCAATCCAGTCTCACTTTACCCAACTCCTATGCTAATTAATTGCAATGATTTTAATGAATAGAAAATTGCCAACCAATTTATAAGGGTTATCAATTGGTTAGATGTGAATTAACATTAGTAGCTGAAATGAGCTATACAAAAGTAAAAGCAAGCTAATGTGCTTATCCACGGTATGTAAATTCACATAATTAGTTTATGAATGGAATCCTTTGCCCATGCATTCGTTATATAAAATACTAAACAAATTATTTGAATTTCACTGCTTTCTTTGGCCTTTATGTAAATTCACATCAATCAATCGATATTATCCATGAAAATGACGAGGTAACGCTGATGAGATTTAACACGTTGTACTTGTCTCAATTTACTCCGTTCCACGTTTAACGGTTAACGTTTTACAGAACAAATCTCTGCAGTAATTGGACTGTAATTTTATTTCAACGCACGGTAGCTTACAAACTGAATCAATTAATCAACTCACACCGCATAGGATTAAAGGTAATTGTTAACTATGTTAATTTATATGTAATTGTAATAACTTAATTATAGTGCACGTTGACAATTAGCTGTATTTTTTTGGTAAATGTAAATTAACATATTTTACGTGACAGTGACACTGAGGAAGGTATTCTCTTAAATTTCCGAAATGTCTGAGGGGGAAGACGACCACCCTACACCTCTTTCAGGTATTATTAAAACAATGACAGTCCATTGTAAATTATGTTAATTAACATTGATTGCTCACAGGATTTCGCAATGTGTTGTTTTGTGGTCGATCGTCTGGTACTGGGTCACAACCTCAATCAAGCCAAGTTCAATTGGACCGTAAGATTATATATATTCTTTACGAACTATGATGTTAATTCACATATCTCATTTAGAGAGAGTAGGTCAATCAAATGTCGACTCATGGATAACATCAACTCCAACATCAGCGACAACAACTATGAGAGAGCATGACGGAAATTTAATCGATGGAAATGAAAATATGATACTTCATGAAGGTCACATGTCTCAGCTTAAATTCAAACTACATTCATTCAATATTTTGTATCAATTATGTAAATTAACATCAACGATTATATAGAGTTGCCACTTTTCGACATTAATGATTCCCAATTCATGAGAGAAGAAAAACTGGTTCATTATGGTAGACATATTCATACAAAGCTTGAAAATGGGAGAGGATTCTGTCTCATAACGGGTGTGACCGGATCAGGTTTGATGCAATAATTAATTAATAAGCACAGAACTTTTATGCTTCATGTAAATTCACATATCTACTAATTCGCAGGAAAGTCGACAATTTGTCCTTTAGCAATGTTGAAGCTGTACCGCACAGACCTCATTCAACAAAATCAGAAAATTATTGTTGGAGTCCCACGTAAAGTTGCTGGACGTCTACTGGTCAAAGGGCTGCGGTTTTTTGCAACAAAGGTCGGGCTTTGCGAATCGGACATTGGTTTCGTCACACACACAGATAGTGATAATGTTCACAGATGCAAACTACTTGTTTGCACATCTGGTAAACTTTAAACCACAAACAATTGAATATGTAAATTCACATCGTAATCAACTATCATATATTATCCCTTTTTAGGCTGGCTCTTTGTCAAACTAAGTTTCAACCTCGAATACATCAACAAAATTCATTCAATTCTTATCGACGAAGTGAGAACTTTTACTTATTATGGATAAAGTATTGATGTGAATTTACATATTTTTTTATGCTCAGATTCATGAACAACAAGTGGACAGCGAGATGCAAGTTGCCCTCTTCATGATGCATGAGCTGCAACATCATCGACATTTATTCCACGGAAGTCAAACTGCAATACAATGTCTCAATAGACCCCCAAACATTGTCCTTGTTTCGGCGACCATAGACGAATCTCATCTAGTGAAACACATGCGATCCAAACAATGGTTCATGGACAGATCAATTCCCCACATCCCATTGCAAATAGACTCAGTTTGTGTCAGGATTTCAGCCGGCGTAAACCTGTCTTTTCAAACGGAGGTACTGGATTTGATTGAGGCCGGAAAGGTGTTTGGCGTCGGAGTTTCATATGGACTCGACAAATTGAGAGAGCCAAGAGCACTACCAATGCTTCATCCCGAGATGATTAGATACATCTTTGAATTTATCCGAAAGTATGTATTCAATTCTTAAATCGAAATCTAATGTAAATTCACATATTTACGACAATTATTTGTTGTAAATGAATGTTTTGTTTCATTCAATGTAAATTATGTAAATTAACATTTGTGACCAATCGCCATTTTTGGAACTTTATTAATTACAGGTGCATTAGTATGAGGTCGTATGGAACAGGACTTGTGCTAGTTTGTGTCCCCGGAGTTGGTGAGATAAACTCTGTCATTGCATACTATGAAAAATACAAAGATCAATGGGGAGATCCACTAAGGCTCTACGAATTTCACGGAACTATGGACAAGTCGAGAAGAGAAGCTGTTGAAAAAGCAATTCAAAATTTTGAAACCAGCAGAGTCCCTGTTCTCGTGTCCTCCCCCATTACAGACTCATCCGTGACTTTAAAAAATTGCTCAATAGTAATTGACTCATGTCTCATCAGAAAAATGGAAGTTGAGGAAATGACACAAATCGAAGTATTGAGACGAAACTGGGCTGACCGTGATATTCAAACTCAAAGAAAAGGACGAACAGGAAGAGAATGCGATGGAATCTACATCAAACTTTTACCAGATGATTTCTATACCCCTAAACTACCAGCTGAACTTCAAACACGAAATTTGGAAGATGCGTTGATACGTGTTTATACTATGGCACAGATTCAGTTTTATGAAAGTGTAAGCATATTTTTGTAATAGATGTGAATTTACATAAACATACAAAAACATGTATGGTATGAAATGTGAATTTACATATATTTCCTCAAAACAATATATATTTAATTTGACGTTAATTTACATATATTTCTTTTAAGGAGACCAAAGGAAACACAACCAAAATAATCCGAAACTTCCTTCTAACAAAGTTACCAGATAGAAAAGTAGAGAATGCAATTGCAGCCATGCTAAACATTGGAGTCTTACAAATGAAACCTTATGAGCAACAGAGTACCGCTTTCCCATACGACAACTATCATCTATCTATAGTAGGAGAAGCTCTAGCCCGTGTGAGGATCAAGTCTCATTTCACCCGGGGACCCATAATCGCTTCGATCTTTTCATGCTATCAGCCCATCTCTCATGTCATGGCTTTGGTTTCACTCCAAAAATCGGATTTCTGGAAAGATGAGACTGAAGATCTCAAGATGTTAATTCACATGAAAGATCTTTTCTCTCGCGGTCATCCAAGCGATCATGCACTTGCTTCATTCGTATTTATTAAATACTTGAACTCTATAAAGACAACCCGCGTGGACGGAAAGCCAAAATTGTGTGCAGCTAGAAAGAAGGACGTTGAAAAATCTATGAGTAAAAGAGGACATGGATATCAGGAAGATCTTAACAATGATGACTTTCACGGGATCCATCCTCACGCCATTTGCAAAATGGATAAGTTTATTGACGATACACGTAAAAAATTCGGTGCTATAGGTGTGTCTACAGCCTCTGGGTCCTGGTACATGCGAGAGACGGATTACTCGAAATTAGAACAGGTTTGTTCATTCCAAAACGCATATGTTAATTCACATAACTAATAATGCTTTAAATGATAATTCACATATAAACAATGAAAGGAAATGTTAATTCACATTCATATCGAAGAATGCAGATTCAAACAAAATGAGATATGCAATGTTAATTTACATTTATTTGTTCTAGAGGAGAATTGAACAGCTTGAAATGGAAACATTTTCGTTGATTATGTCACACCCTCACCAGATGCACTTTTTGTCTCAACCATCGTACTGGCTTGAAAGAGTGGACAGAAATACAACGCCCTTATTAAGTACTGTTTCATTCTATCCATGCCCTGATGCAAACACGGACGTAAGAGAATGGGGGCCTCAAATAATGATGGAATTTGTTGGTCCGGATGGGATCTGGCCCAGTTTAGTTAGAGACAATGAAAATGGGGTTGGTCATCTCATTTTCCCCCAAGGATCAGTTAAGAACCACCATCTCGGACTAATTCACAAGTCGGCAAGAAATGCCCTGCATAGGACAAAGTTTCACAAAGAAGAGGACTATGACTTCCTCATTGTCTACACTAATGGGTATGTAAATATGTAAATTCACATCAAACATGTAGACAATCTTGAGACCTGTCCAATTTTTTCATAGATTGTCTCATGTTAAAGAAGAGGACAGGATCAACACATTTACCCCTTCAGTCGTGAAGCATAACCAACAATATGAAAAAGAAACGAGTGCAGATGTTTTGGTCGGGAATCAAACAATATGGCAAATCTGTGAATTCATGAGCCCCAACAACTTTGGCGTTAGAATCCTACAAAGGGACGAGACTCGGTTTCAACAAATCTGTGACGAAGTCTTTGCTCAAAATGTGAATTTACATAATGTCACATTTGAACAGTGTGTCATTGGCCAGATGGTCATTGTTCACAAACCTGAAAGCGAAAATCCTGCGAATCCTTCACGTTCTACAAAATGGAACCGAATGTACATGAGGGGTGTGATTGCTGCCACTTTCAGTAAAGAAAACCTGTATCCCAAACAGGATTCAAATCCTTTCCTCACCGAAATTCTTATTCACTTGATTGATGTCGGCGTTACGCAACACGTATCATTTAGACATGTGTATTACTTTGACGAATACGAATGCAACTATAGTATTCCCGATCTCTTTTCGAGGTAAGAATGTGAATTTACATATACGACACAAACGGTACCATTTGAAATGTTAATTCACATCTTATGGAAATTAACATACAAACCCGTGTTTACAGGTTTCCGGGTCAAGGGTACAATGTTTCTCTTAACTCTTTATGTCCAAAGACAGGATTGGGATGGGATTGGCTGCGAGACCATGTAAGGCACATGAACCTTCTACTAAAGAGAGACTGGCAGCATATGGTGAGGTTGGACATTATTCCAGAAGAATCTTCAAAATATTTTAGAAGAATTGTAGTCAAAGATATCCATCCATTCAAGGACAACAATGTATCGTTTAGACGGATCTGCGTCGACAACGGATGGGCTTCTGTTTTGAGAAACACTGTCTTTTTTGACGAATGTAAAGGAGACGACAATCCAAACTATTGCCCTCGGCCACTTACAAAAGAAATGGAAAGCACCTATAGAAGACGAGCCATTCGTCTTCAGAAAAGATGGAGAAACCCAGAAATCTATACATGTTCAATTGCTATCCAGACGGTTTTTTCGTCAATCCAAGTCGACTGGAAAACTTTAATCCCAACTGACAAAAATTTCGAGCTTATAATAAGCAATCAATCCATAAATGCTGGATTTATGGATTACCGGCTTGCAGGTAAAAATATGTAAATTCACATCAATCTGCTCATGTTAACATATTAATTGAGCTATACATCCAAACGGAAATATGTTAATTCACATTCATTTTCCAAAACAGACAAGAAAATCTCGAATGATGATCTGTCCCGCTATAGTCCACTGTTGGCAGTTGGGACACATTGTCACCTTGTGCAGTACGGCGACAACCTAAAGGTCAAATCAAACATGACAACTATTTCGACACCAATTCCCGATATTGTCCCCATCATTGAGACCTGTGTTTTTCCTGAAGTTGAAGCCATATTTGACCCCACAACCAACATGGTCCAGTCAATAAACGTATACAACAAGAACTTTAATGGTGAGCGCGTGTTTGTCCGAACTTTCAAGTTTAAAACTACAGTCAATGCAGCCGATATGGAAATTCTACAAACGATACGAAGTGCTTTTAATCAAATACACGTTGGCCGACAATTCAAATTCAACAGAGATGATCTGTGTGAAATGCTCTCAGCATTTTTACAAAAACGACGATCTCTCAACCAGATAACATCCGAGACTCTATATCCTTCCTTAAGCGGAACTCCATTCACACCCGGTGAATTCTTAAATGTTCCAATCACATACCAATCTATATGTAATATAACATGATTTACCATTATATAATGTGAATTAACATAATTTCTATTTTATATAGAATGCATGTTCTGCACATTCACGATGCGGTTTATGAGATGAAGACTGAAGACTACAAAATCCTGCCTACAATTTACACTAAACTCTAGATTAATTTAAATCAACTAATGTGCTATGTTAATTTACATCTTGATTAATTTCAATAATTATCCATAACTGTTAAAAACATTCTGTTTGTTTGAAATGTGTGAATTTACATCTCTTACACTATAAGTTGTTTCAAAATAAAGCACGGTTTAATTGTTCACATAATCTCCTCGTTAGTTTTTTATTGAAATTTTTGATGTTAATTCACATAGTTTTACAAACTATTCGACGACCGATTTTAGCAGCTACATTTATTCCAATTAAATGAAAAAGCATCAAACAGATAGAGGTTAATTCATAACACTTCATACATAGGTAATTAAATGCGCGCATCAACTGTCAACGATTCTCACATTTTGGCACGAAAAAAGGGGTGCATGAGATTTACAAAAAACTATACGTTTAATCTCTTTTGCAATTTTTTAATTTAAAATACCATAAATTACAAGTACTTGACCGAGATCACTTATCATGGCATCGAATCAGGTAACAAATGTGAATTTACATGACGCGTGCTTTAAATTGGTATAATACTTTTCAATGGAAATTAGGTCCTCATTGGATCTGCTACCAATTCAGAAAATGGCCATTCAAAACGATTTTGCGTTTACGTTCTCTTATCCTTACGAAGGAATGACTTCAATGGATTTAACGTCCGGGACATTTGGAAAGCGTTGCAATTTGAGGAAGTTCTAAATCGTACATTGTATGAGAAACGAGTCTACGTTGGACGCCACGAGCTGGTTCGAGGTGAAGAAGTACATGCTAGAAGAGGACATCTGACCAAAGGACAATCAGCCATCGCGGATATGCCAGATGCTGATGAGTGGCTCACTTTTGACTGGGTGGCTTTTGAATGTAGCAGTAGAGAAGAGATGAAAAAAATGGAATCTTTCCTTTTCGTAAGATCCGTAAACTAATGTTAATTCACATAAAATGTCCAATTGATTTTACAGTTCTATTGCAAAACATGGACCGAGATAAACCCACTTGTACGATGCATTAATAGAATGGCCACAGCAACCGTCACAGCAGACGACATTGAACGTGCTTATTCGCTTGCAAAAGAAGGACGACATTTGGCAACTTATATGCAAGGTGCTGCACGAGAATCTTCCATGGACCTCGAATTCGCAGTTCCAGAAAACAAGTTTAAAGAATACAGACGCTAGATAGGCATTTCAAGATATACAATGACATACACTGACAACGACTAAAACTCCGATTTATCCTTTTTCTGCAGCTTCTCCCATTCTTGTAAGAATACGAATTTACATAATGAAAATTCATTTCAATTTCCTTATAATTCACTATAATTATTGGTTATTTATTGTTTACAATTCGTTTGCATATCTAATGTGAATTAACATATATATTCAATGAATGAGATTACTTTATGCTATTTTCAATAAAACCTAAACTTCATTTGTATAAATATAATCTAATATAATAAGCACATATATGAATTCATCATTTCATACACAAAACTGATAATATCAATCTAGACTAATGTTAATTAACGCATATATAGCACACTAATGAATGCAGTTGTCCATTTTTATACAGGCTTGAAAATGTCGGAAAATATGAAATCAGTACTGATGAATATATGAAAAGTGAAAACTGTATACAATTTGTATGCATATTTAATGTAAATTAACATCAATGGACTTGTTTCATGAATGGAATTCATTTAGAACACACTTAGCATAAACGGTAAACCTAATCCTATCTGAGAAGCATGATTTTAAAGTCATTATCATGCAAAATACTGTTATCCATCAATTAATGAATGGGTTGTATGTGAAAGTGTTTACATATAATGCATTCCAATAAATTACACAAGACAATGGAAGTCTCACAAACCCATGGCTTATGCACATGCGTAGTTTCTCATTCATAGTGGCACGTGTTTTAATTCACACCACGAGGAGCCGGTGACTCATTCTGACGTTCTGGAAATTAATCGCCTTACTTTAATTAATTAACTCTATACAACAACCTCTAATCATCTTCGTGTATGCAAGTGGGTAACATACTGCATTTGGCTAATTTGTATGTGGAATCATATGTAAATTCACATTAATTAGACAATGGATCGACACCCTCTTCCTGATACCACGGCGGACCAAATGCAGAAGGGACCCCATCGATATTCCCCTCAGCCATCGACGTCAGCAACGGCTATGATGCAAGTAATTACTGATGAAGACGAGCCCGGTCCAAAACGTAAAAAAAGAGGAAATAAGGTACACAGTAAATCAGATTTTTTATATGACATGTTAATTAACATAGACATTTGGCACATAGAAAATCGACCATGAATCCATATTAGCTGCTCATCGCGAGGCAAATTTCCACGATTCCAGAAGAGATGAAAGTGGACGTCGTCTCGCAAAATCAAAAGTTGACGAGATTGAGGCCAACAAAAATACGTGGCGTGAGCAGAATGGACCATGGGACTTTTCTAAAGACTGGGTATATATCCTACTCTCTTTGTTTATAATTATTAATGTAAATTCACATAACTTGTTATCTAACGCAGGGAGAGAAGAAAGATATTAACTCGTTTTCTAATCTCATAATAATCAAGAGAGGAGATGATGAAATCCGGGCCCAACCAAGAATCGCATTCAAATGGTTCTTAGCAATTCAAAGTGAAAAGTTGGATCAAGAAGTGATAAAAAGTGAATGGATTAAGCTGTCTCGGACTACAAATGATGAAAAATTATTTGATAAAATCGTTTGGAGCGAGAATAGAAAATGTTACTGTGAGACACGGAAGTTTAAGCAAACGTTTATGAACCGTGGAGAAGTCCAAAGGGAAAACTTAGACTCACTTCTTTCACAAGTGGGTGGTATTTTTCGAAAATCTGCAATGAGAGAAAAAGTAAAGGCGGCCCAACAAACTCCAACTTTGACCCCCCATGGTCTCACGGATGAGGAAATGGATGAAAAATATATCTTAAAAGTATGCAAATTCACATGTATACTTCATTATGTTATTTATATTGCAATTCAATACATATTACATTTATAGCTGGATGAGTATGGTTGTGTTCCTCTTGATGGCGATTGGTATTGGGGATTGTGGGTAATAATCTACAAATTATGGTTTATGTTAATTCACATTGTTTATTGATTTCATTTTAATTATCTAGTCCAGTCCAAAAACAGCGGAGGATAAAATGAAACTATCCATTCATGAAAAAGCCGGCAGATTCTACTGTCAGAGAATTTGTATTCCAGTTGAGTATAAAGGTCACAAGTACATGGTTGGACTCGAATATGCTTTTAAACTATGGTTGGGTAAACAGACTGAGCAAATCATACCACGTGAAAAACTGGATGAAGAGTTTGAGCGTATCAAGGGATTAGAGAGTCGCAGTCTTGAGAACATTGAATGGGGAGTACGCATGGACGGACGATATGGATACGGAGTTAAGAAACACAAATATTCGCGATTAGTTGCATTTTATGATACGGATGCCATCAAGACTCACCTTGTTCCCACTTCTTCCTCTGATCCCCCGCATGGTATGGTTGACGGTACACTGCGTTTGAAGCCTTTGGCCCCTGCAGAGAGAATGGTGATATAATTTAATTCAGTCAATAATTACCTATTATTTACTATAATGTGAATTTACATTTAGGCTGATATCATCGAAGAGCCATTTAAGTTTGAAGGAGCGAAAAGAGCTATGACTGCAATCATGATGAATATGAAGGAAAAGAATGTTCGGATTGATGAGAAAGATGTTAATCATGTCATCAATAAAACATCATCCTCTGCAAAGATAAAAAACTTATCTGACAAGATCATTCATTACGACAACAAGTACGTTCGGGCATTGGGCAACAACATCAACATTTTGCGACCCATTCCACCAATACGATATAACAAGAAAGTAATCCAAGAAAAATCTTCAACTCGCCATGTCCATTGGTATCGAGTATATCTGTTGCTTCTTTTGAACAGATCAAAAACTGCTAATAAAACGAAGCAAGAAATATTTCAAATGTTGATGGCGTCTGGTATACAGCGAGAAGATAAGGTGTATGTTGGAAAGCATACTAGGGAAGGATTAGCAGCACCACAGGATTATCATAAGGAACGACCAGAGATTAGCTCTGTTGGCGAATTGTTGTTAACTGGAGAGTACGATGCATTTGAAATAGCTGTTATTTCCTGCACTTCTCGAGAAGAACAGGAAAAGTTAGAAGCCTTCATCTATGTAAGCTTATATTACTTACATCCTTTTCATGTAAATTCACATTTACTTATTCAATTTTAGTTCATTCTTGTAAAGCTACATAGTTTGGGACAATTGTCATTGATAAACAAGATGGGCGTCGTCGCCAGCCTCTCAATGGATGATATTATTGGGGTATTCAGACTGGCAGAGAAGGGAGAAACAAGACTTATCCACTTCACTGAAGAAGTACGTGACAATAATAAAGACATTTTCAAGCTGAACTATCACTGCAGTAGACTCGACTTTCACGACTACCAGCGAGGTTCTCCACACGGGGATAACGTCTAACAAAACTCAACGACTTGTCCTTGTCTTGCTTCCGTTATTGAAAGAATGTGAATTTACACTATGAAAATTCACTTCACTTACTTTATAATTAATTGTTGATTAATTATTTGTTGATATTAACAAACAAATACATAAAAATTATCTTATTATTCAATGTTTCGATACTAACTAAGCCCTCATATGTTAATTTACATTAAGTGTGGATTCAAAAAATAAACAACTTTTACTTTCAATTCATTCATTTGTCAAGAATTTAATACGGTCTGAATAGTACCTGAGATATGTTAATTTACATTCATTATTCTAATCAACTAGTCTGTGGATCGATGAATGAACTTAGATATATGATAAGTATTTACTAAATGAGATATTGTTTAAATTTGGCTTGAGGGACGATGAATTCGATGTTCATGATAGATTCACTAATCGCACAAGTGGATTCATCACGCTCTTTGTTTTGTAATAAAAATGCAAAAATACATTGAATATTTTATGTGAATTAACATCATTCTAAGTATATAAAAAAAGAATGCTTCAATTTTTCGCATCTATTCCTTATCCAAATCCCAAATCCCCACAGATTAGATTAGGTGTCCAAGGGGGATATTTACAGTTTTGAGAAATTGTACAATGATCCCCCAAAGCAGTGGGAGCAATGCATGTCGACCCTTTGACATTATTTCTCTTATGACGAAATAAAATGTTATTCTCGTC
>JAQIXN010002387.1:0-11891 GCA_034698145.1 Proisotoma minuta
GATCTGATTCTATAAGGCCATTTTCATGGGCCTAAAAAATGAATTTAAAGGGATTGTGAAAGAACTAGCAAAATGCGACAGTGCAAAAATCGTTTTGACAGCTCGAAGGAAGGATGAGCTTGAAAGAGTTAAAAAAGAATGTTTGGGTACTTTTTTAAATTATAAATAAGACTGATGTTAAATGTAATTGTTTTTGCTAGCTATGAATTCAAATAGAGACGAAAATTCAATTTTGGTAATACCGATGGACATGACAGATTATGCAAGTCATGAACCGGCGATGAAAAAGGTCATTGACACTTTTGGGAAGCTTGACATTTTAGTGTCAAATGCTGGTCGCTCTCAAAGGGCCAAATGGCATGAAATTGAACCTGAAGTGGACAAAGCTTTATTTGATTTAAATGTATTTTCTCTTATAAACTTGAATCGGATCGTTGTTCGCTATTTCCTTGAAGTTGGCGGAGGACAACTGGCTGTCATGTCGAGCATTGCAGGGAAAATTGGGGTTCGAAAATAGTTTATTTTAAATTGAAAAAAATATAAAAAAAAAAGATAAAAATAGGCCCCGAATTCTGGAAGTTACACTGGGTCAAAATTTGCACTTCATGTAAGGATTAAGAATGAGTTATTTGTGCTTTGTTTAATAATTAATATTTAATAATTTTTAGGGCTATTTTGAGAGTTTACGAAATGAAACTCGAAATTGCAACATTTCAATTACAATGATTTGTCCAGGACCAGTTTTTTCTGGAGTATTACGCGAGGCTTTCACTTCACACGTCGGAGAGGTAAATTTCCTTAAAAACATTATCAATATATAATGCTGTTGTGAAACTTGAAACATTATTTGCAGAAAGTGAACCAGGATCACTCAAAGGAAGATCGAAGAATGACACCAGAGAGATGTGGTTACTTAAGTTTGGTTGGGATTGGCAATCAATTGGAAGAGATATGGGTGTCGCCTTTCCCCATAATTTTTCTTACGTACTTATCAGCCTATCAACCCTTCTTGTTTGCTCTGTAAGTCGAAATTACTCGAAATCATTTAAAGTATTGCGTGAACTAATATTTAACATGAATTATAGTGCAAGCAAAATGATTCACTCAAAGGGCTTATTTGCTAAGTTGAGAGATAACAAAACTGTTGTAGTGGAGTCAGAACTAAAAAAATCCAAATGAGAATTTAAAAAACAGAAAAGTCTGAACAAAGTCCAGTGAAAAATCATAAAATGTTATTACATACACATATAAATCTTATCGTTGATGTATTTTTACTCAAAAAAAATGAAACTGTTTGTGGTACAACTGTTATATTATAGAATACTTGTTAATTGTTGTTGGAATAAATTAGTAGGTTGTTATTTCATTTGCTGTTGGATTTTAATTTTGTCATCCATTCACTAAAGAACTCTCGAAGCTTAGAAAAGCTTGGACGACAATCAGGGTTTTCATCCCAACATTTCCTCATAATGCTATAGCTGTAACCATTTTTTCCATACATTATGAGGAAAAGAAAGTAGACAGTCAAAACAACGAAAAATAATATTAACATACATGCTCTGATTGCAGCATTCAGGAATTCCCATTCTGAAACCGTTCTTTAATAAAATGTAAGACTGGAAATTCCATTGAATTCCCGGATATGGAGTTTGTCCTAAAAACGATTTCAGGAGTTGTTATATTATCATTCTTTTCACTTACCAAGCGAGAATATCTCCCAGAGCAGAATCCCGTAACTGGAAATTTAAAATAAAATAGTTTGGGTTTCGCAAATAGTTTTTTTTTACAGACCTCCAAATATCCGACTGAATGCTAAACTCAAAATCCATCAAACTTTCGATACTGAGCCACTTAAGAGGTAATGGACACTAAAAAATTTTATAACTTGATAATGCAAAATGCAATATTAAATAATATTTATTAAACATTCTTGGTAAACTAACTTCTTGGCTTTGGACATAGATCGCATACTCCTCAAATAACTGTTTGCTTAATCCAAAATCACAAACCTTACAGACTAAAGCGTCAGTAAGCAAAACGTTCCGGGCTATAAAAAAACACATAACAAAAGGGATTTTTAACCAATTACATAGCTATAAAATTTTCAATCACCTGCTAAATCTGAATGAATTATCTAAAGCACAAAAGTAATGTTAAAAAGTATGTTATTTATGGAGTAATATATTTATTTGTATTCCTTTACGTTGGTACCTTTTTGTTGGATAGATACTCCATTGCACAAGCGATATCGTGCGACCAGCTCACTAAATTTAACGTACTAATACTCGGTAGTACGTTTAAACTATTATTTGTAAAATTTATATCAATGAGTTTCATATTTTGATAATCTTTTGTAGTTTTGTTTGGGGAAAACAAATCTATGAAGCAGACCCTCGACTGCCTCAATTTTTTAACCAAGTTTCCATTTCCACAAAACTCAATAATGAGGTACAATTCTCCTGCCATAATTAAGATTCAATTCACAATAAGAAATATATAATTATTATTATGACGCTTTACGTTTTCGTATATTTCTGGTGCAAGCTCCCACCAGATTGACTAGATTACGATGATTTTCAACATAGCACATAATTTTAATTTCTGCCAATAGAGCTTTGAAATATCGAACTTCGGCCGTCTTTTTAATGGTCTAAACTGCAACATCTCTTGACTTATATTTGCCCTTATAAACAACACCAAAATTTCCTTCCCCCAATACCACGTTATCTGTGTACCAAAATTGTTTTCATTACATCAGCTATAATGCTTCCAACCTGGAAGTTCCCAGTTAAATATATTGATACCGTAAATAATGATGTCATCTTGAGATATTTCATTATCTATTGCATAGGGAAGAATCAATGCGTGATTGTCTGCATTTAAGTGTCCGTTTTCAAATTCTTCGATTTCCTCATCACTGAGTAATTGAAGCTGTTTTTTGTAATAGCGTCTAGTAAGGAAAAAACCTCCAACAGAAATTATTATAACAAGCACAACTGCTGAAATTGAGAATCCGATAATGCTGGGCAAAGCTAAAAATTTTCAGAAATTTGAGTACAGAAAACATCAGTTTAGCATCTTATTTTACGATGTGCTAATACTTACCTGATCGAATCTCAGAAATTTTAAAGTTATGCATATAAGTGTTGACAAAGTTTTCTGCAATGCAAGTTATAATGTGATGGTGCGTTGCACGAGCCCCTAAAAATAAAACACTCTCCACTGTTGAATCGTTCAAATTGTAATCTGTGATGTTGTAAATATTTTGATTGGAAGGTTTATCCAACGAAGCCTATTTATAAGACAAAAAGTTCAATTTCTTCACATAATTTTTATGCAGCATATGCGTTATACATTGTTCCATGTCCAGCTAATAGTTGGAACAGGTTCGCCATACGAGATGCAACTGAAAGAATAGAAACGCTTTTCCTTAGGATCAATTGGGTCTTCAAAATTAGTTTTTTTATAAGAGAATTCCACAATTATAGGCGGTTTTGGTTCTATTATAAAAGTAATGTTTTTTTATAATGCTTTCACTTTTTTTGAAAAATGCAGTTACCATAAACAGTAATGTCATATGTACAATTGACCCAGTCAAAATAATTAAATCGTGGCCCGAAACACCAAATTGTAGTCTGATTTGCTAAATCTCTTGTGAAATCTATAACCGTTCTAACAACGTATCTCTTTTGGTTGGTATCAAATTCTTCTGAATGAAATAACTTTGAATTATTAGTAGATGATAGTATTGTAATATTATCCTTTAAGTTTGCTGGACTCAATCCCCAGGCAAATCCATAACTATAATATGATCCAACACCAGTACAAATAAATTGATGACTTTCCCCAAAATATATTTTGCTTTCATTCGGTCTCTCCAATTTAATGGTTTCTTGTAAAAATTCACCTTCTCTCCCTAAACCTACAAAAGTTATTCAAATTTTGTAAAGCAGCATTTAAAAAATAATACAAATAAATGTTATACGAATTATCGGAGTGTTTGAGCCATTTAGGGATGGATATGCAAGATAACGCCTGGCAATACTATTTCCGTATGAATCTTGACATGTAATTACTGCAGGAGAAAATGAGGGAGACAAGCGAGCGCAATTATACTCGTTGCAGCTTTCATTTAAAAATGTCCTTTTAAAAGATTGGTTACATGTCCCATATTTGTCATCCTAAAAACAATTATTTTAGTTTTATGTGGATTATTGTATACAAACAGAATTCCAGAACCAGAACAAACACTGAATTGCATTCATCTGAGTTGTTGCAGTTAAAAAATTGAGGCGTCGAGTTGTTTCCGCATCTAAACGTATGCTCCTCAGTATTTAATTGAAGTGTGACATTGCAATATTTGTTAATACCCAATCGGGTGGCTTTACGTTTAGACTCATCAACATCTATTTTTTTTAAATAACGATTACTGTAAATAAAACTTACGATAAATCAAGTTTAAAAAAAATATATGTCTTGCAATCACAATCATATTGGTTTCCGATTTCGACGAGTATTTTAAAAGGGTCTCCTGTCCTTCTTGATTCAATAGTTGTGCCAATGTTAGAACTTAATTTTACGCAATATACAGTTGGCACTGAATAATGAAATTTAAAATTAAGGGTCAAATTTGAATCGAATGTGTAAGTTGAATTATCCCAAAAATCTGTAAATATCCGGCGTTTTTGAACCTGGAAATCTTTCAGGCGAACATCATCATGCTGAGATCAAAATAAACTTTTACATGCAACAATAGTTAATATATAACTGTTATGTTTTTTTACCGGAGCTGTTTGGAATTTCCAGACTGTCGGATATTTTGAGATGCAACTAAAGGTTAATCTGTGAAACGTTATAGGGATTCGATACACAGCTGAACCACGACACATGGGTGCATTTTCTTTTGTGAAATTGTGATTTGTGTGAAAATGGTAGTCAATTAGATTAACTTCCGGGGGCAATTCACGCGTTGTTGGTTTTATACATTTGCTCTGGCAATACGAGCATGGTGAACGCAGTATTACTGTTGCAAGCAAACTTATAATCCGAACAACCCTTTGCATTTCAAAAAATACTCAAATCTTTTTAAAAATATATTATTTCCAAAGGTTAATAATGTTAACTTAATATGTTGCAATGATTGGTGGCAGTTATAATAATTGCAAAATTAAATGTGCGTCATATAGATACATATCACTGAGGAAGTCTCACCACAGCACTAAACCATAAAAAAATTGGAAAACTCTAGAAGAACTAATTTAATATTTACATTTAATTTATGCTGCATTTCATTAAAGCAATATCTTGTCCGGAATAATAAATATTTTTATTTTAGTTGCTACTATTAAATAGGCTTTTTAAATTTTTGTACATTCATTTCATAAACATGTATTGTTCAGTATTAATTTACAAATGGCTTCGTTAGGTACAAATTTTAAAGGCTTTCATACAAAATGAAAGATATACTTTTCAATTTTTGACTTCCAATATATTTAGTATATATTTACTATTATAATGAGCTTCATAATTTAATTGGAACACTAATTCGGTGATGACGAGCTAGACTAATGTTGATAATTCAAGCGTAGGATGAGGAGATGCACGCATCGGCATTGGAACTCGTTTGGCAGTTTTTTCCTGAAAAAAATAATATTATAGTAAATTAATACTTTTTAAAAGCGAAATTAAAATAGCTCAATTATTACTTGCTGCCACGTAAAAACTTGGTGAACCATTGAACATCCTCCAAAAATAATTGCTGTCCCAACGCAGGCCGTGGCTATTAATGCCAGTGGGGACAAGGATAAATGCGTGAAAGTATATAAAACAATGGCTGATAAAAACAAAGGAATTGAGAGAAAAAATCCTCCAATGGCCACACCCCGAGTGACAGTAACCTTTTGCAAAAAAGATGTACTACCCGGTGTGCCTACAAAATCAAAATTAAATTAGTTTGCAAGTTAAATTGTATATATAATGACATTACTTATATTACTCGACGTGATTACCTGAGACGGCAAAAAAGAATTGCGCACTCGAGACTAAAAGAACGCACAAATTAATGGACAAACACATTGCAGAAAGACACAAAGTGACTTCATACATCATCTCTATTTCTCCACCATCTGAAATTATATTTAAGGAAATAAATTTATGTTATATCTAGTCAACCATTTTGAATTTTGTAATCAATGTTCTACATCAGTAATTTTATTAGTTCTTTTTATAGAGAACTATAATCGTGAGAATGGTTTCTTTAGGATATTTAGTTTGAACTGTGAATTTAACTTACTTGTGTATTTGCGAAGAATAGGCGAAACAATTTGCAATAAAAAATAAAGGGAATTTAGAGCTAGTAGGAGGGATAAAATTGACAATAAGGACAATGAACGGAGTATTCCCTGACGAAAGTAAGCTGCATGTTGATGACTTGAACTTGTAATGTTTGACGTGTTGGACGTCTCATTAAGAACATTATATGGTGGGGCAGGAATTGGGGGCTGGTGACCAGTCGATGGAGAATAATAAATTCCGCTGTGAGGCTTTGTATGAGATCCGCCTAAATCTTCTTTGGTAGTAGTTCTTGAAATTCGTGATGCATCTAAATAGAGCCTTGAATTGTGAATGTTGGGATACGATTGATCCAAGTAGCCTTCATCAAAAGAAAGCAAAGTTAGCCTAAGACCAAACGAATACGGTTAAATTGTTTACTTTTACTGTGAGAATGAGAGTGGTGAGTTTGTTGAGGTTGTTGTTGATGGTGGGACTGATAGGGGGTGTGGTGGGAGGGCGGACCTTCAATGAAGCGAGTGGGGTCAACTACCGTGGAGTGATGTAGATGATGAGACGTGTCTCCCGAATGAGAGGAACTTGTGAGGGGATGTTGCGTCGTCTGAAGTGGCCCAGTAGACCCATAACTGATAGAGTGTTTTAGCATCTGCAAAAATCACAATTAATAATAGAAAAAGAAATTACGGAAAACGGAAATTGAGAAATTCGTTAAACTTTGTGTATAAAGTAATATAAAGCTCATTATAGACAGTGTGTGTGATTGTTAAATTATGCATTCATGTCAATAGGTTTCTGTGTGCAATGTGCGTTTAAAGTTATGCCACGAGTAAATATGTTTAAAAAAGACGTTACTTAGACATTGCCTCTGGGAAGAGTTGAACTGCGTTGGGCTACTTTTACTTTCTGTTTACACTGCAAGAGTTGCGTTCCATTAAAAGTTGACAGTTAAAAAATACTTCATTTGTAAACATATGAGGGAAACCTAACAATTTCACCCTACAAAGTTTATATCCAAAATGTACAATTTAGGATAACAAATTGACTACTTTTTTAAAACCATAACCCAAAAAATTTTGGGATTTTTTTTTCTGTAAAGCGACCAAAAGCTTATACAAAACCTTCAACTTCCTTTAGTCCAATAAAATAAAATATCAAAAACAGCAATAAAATACGGGACAAATCAAGATGGACAAGCAATAAATTAGACGAAGACTAAACCAAACTTCAGAAGCTAACAATCTCATGTTTGATACACCAAATAGTCTTGTTTATTTACTGTAGTTTGCATGCAACAATTTCAAAACACCAGTTTTAATAAAACGACCCCATAATTTATCCTGATCCATCCTCTCTTTCGCATACAATTATTACTTGATTGCTAACAAAACGCTCGCTTCAAGTTTTCAGACAAAATAGAAAAAAGTGGCCCAATTATCACGTCCATTGTTTTAAATTGGAGAACATTGCATCTTTTACTTTGTATTCCTCACAAAGACTTTTGCTTACCTTCCTTATTTAACCGAACAACCAAAAACAAGCTTCCCAAAACGAATTGTATATTTTTTGGAATTCCTTCATTCGTTATATATTCACATGCATGATCTGATCATGTTCATTTTGGCAAGATTGTGTTACATAATAATTTTTTTTCTGAAGGAATTTGGATCAAATAATTAAAAATCCTACTTACTAAAGGATAGTCCCGGTTAACAGTTCGAGTTGCACGGGAAGATGCCAAAGATTTCGATAGTCGTGATGTGTTCAATGACCGGACTGAATAAGACATGATGATAAAATGCTAAACTACCAGATTCACTTTATTAAACTACACGAATCTTTATAGCAGTTATTGTTGGGACTACCACTTGTTTGTTCTTAGCCAAGTTAAATATTTAACTCTCAGGTCGCAAATTCGTGTGTCCAATTGTTTTGAGTACTCAATTTTACTACTTTGCATTATTTGAAAACTTAATGGGAAAATGCTAAAACTTGCTTCCCGTGAAATTTTTATCAATATCATAAAAGATTCACAAGACAAACATCAAAATCTTTTAAACTTGTCACACACTTTGAATAATTTAATAAGCCAAACTGGTCATCTATAGCTAAAGAGTCATTGCCGCTGTATGCATGTAACTATCACATAATAAACAAAGTGAACATTACATATCTCCTATAAACTACGGATATTATATTATTGTTGCCGGAATCTTTATTTGCCTTCCTGCAGCAACAAGTTTTCAATTCGACACATCAATATATATCTAACTGGGATGAGTCTTTGGTTTTGCAAAGTATTGACAATGAACTCCTGCTTTGAAAACGATTACTTGATGAGGATCTCAATCCAGTTTCCAGTTGATGAAGAAGGATTAAAATTCAAAACTTGTCCTGTTTAGTTTTTATAACTTTTTTCTTTGCAATGAAAATTGAAGGTTGGGATGTGTCTTTGGCTTTGTGTGTGACTCCTGCAACAGAGAATTTAGACCAAAGTGATGGAAATTAAAACTTTATCAAATGAATGGAATGGGAGTTGGGAAAAGTTTGCAATTGTTTTAAAGAAAACATACATCCCAGCAGACGCCTTGCATTGTTGATGTTCACGCCCAACTCAGTCTCAAATTTCAACAATCTGACATGACATTTGATGCCCCGTATGAATAACTCTGAAAATTTCATCAGCTTCATATTCCAATTCATAAAGCGTGTTGCACTTGCAGCAATGCAATAATTCATAATTTTTCTTGGTACTCCTACAATTCTTTCTGCTATGATTTTCCTCAGATCTTACGCATTATACAAATGAATTCTAGGCAGGGAATTGCAATTCTCAAGTATGCGTGTGTATATAGAGTATTTGAGTAAACAGTTTTTTAGTAGCATCACAAAACAGATCACCAGCGAATTTAACTATCAGACTGTGCGTGGTTTCTGATCAGTCTTTTTATAAAACATTTTCATATAAGGAAATGCTTTAAAGTGAAGCCTTATGTAAGACTTATTTGTTAGTTGTCGATATTCATTTTGAAATTTTACGCATGCAAATACATATATGCTTATTGAGATGCATGCCAAATTCATTATTCTCCTACACAACTTGAGACTTTTTTTGTTCCGATATATATCTATCATAATCACATCAATCACAGTTATGTATGATACATTTATTTGACCAAATGAAATATGAACAAAAACTTGCCATACCTACAATTCAAATTAAGTGGAGCATTGTCAAATACGTGGGCAATATAATCAAAGGGTAAACGGTCGTCCACGTGTAAAAAGACTTTCTTCCCATGTGAGAAGTATTTGTCATGACCATGAATATGAGTTAGCAATTATGAACCACATAACATTAGCGGAAGGAAACTGTGCATTTAGCAATATTCAAAGCCAAATATAAATAGTCTAATTTGCATATGCATGTAAACTAAAGAAGCTATGTATGTCGATATTATACACTAGCACTGTTGCATTTCTGTTTTGTCAGTTTTTAATTAAGGTTTAAACGCAACATGTTGTCGATTACATTTGACATTATCGTGAAAATTCTTGTTAATTAATGCAGTAAGAATGAAACCCTAAACTTTTGTTGTAAATGATATCATATAAATAAACAACAAGAGCGTGAAACTTAAAAGACATAGATGTGAAATATGAGTAAATGTTGAAAAGTTATCTTCTAGCACTCCCACCAATGAAAGTGGCATCTCATAATTTAATATTAGCAAACAATGGCTGTTTTGGTTATTGTCAATTGGATAGTGGTTTGTTAGTTACCTCAATCTGGGAGTCAGCAGGGGCTTATTGACTTGGCTCCTGGAATGCTGTTTCTCAATCTGGTTCTCCTCCTTACATTTAGCCGATCTCATGAAAACTCCTCATCCCCAAGGTGTGTCTCCCATCCAATAACCCTTAATCTCTAGCTAACTAACTTGCCTCCTCTGATACAAAGGAAACTTCACTTTAAATTGCATGCTAATGAATCACTTGTCCGTTAATTGTATTTCTCGGAAGTCTCAACTGCTCAAATTAAAAATCGGGTTGTTCATGCAGTCTTTTTTTTGTCTAGGGTTTTCCTCACCGTTGAAATGAGACAGGTATGCTTTGTGAATAAAATTAGCAATTTGTATTCAAAGCATCTGATTCAAAAGAATCTTCTTGCATCCCAAAGTCAATTATTGAATCACAGTTTTCATAGTTGATCATTGCAAATGTTATGGTAAAAAAAGTCGTCGGTGGCTTCAAATTGATTGTACTGCATTCGCAATGTTAATCAGCATGTACACATACAAAGATCGATTCAATTGAAACGCAGATAATTATGAGAGAGTCATAAAAAATAAATTGACATGAACACAAGGAAGGGTTGAATAGAGTGACTTTGATTTTACGGACTGCTTGCTAATGTCCTCGAATATTTTCTCAACTGCATTTCATACACTTCAACTAATGACAGGAAGACGTCCAAAAGTCTTAACTAACAAATCCCAATTGTAAACACGACTTTTAAATAAGATTCTTGTGAATAGAACGAGTTGGCCTAAAAGTCAAAGTCAAACTTTGAATGAAAGAATGTGAGCTATGTATACATACACTGAGCCTCAGACCTGGCCAATGATTACATACTAGGTATTTCACACTTTTATAAACATCATAATCTGGTCGTAATTTGTAATTGTTCGTGATGAGAATGATGTTGTTGATTACGGATGGTGGGCTACTATTATTCACTTTGTTTGACTCAGACGAAGATCAACAATCCAATCGAATTAGTCACAAAGCAACAATGGATGCCACTGATTCACTCCAATGATTTTTTTGTAATTCTTATTTCTTATGCGAATTAAAATTAAGAGAAAATCAGAGTTTATATTCACTTTTCTTCAACAAAATAAATTAAATAACTTAAAACTTGAGACTTGGTCCTAGCTTAAATTCGGTGGCAGTGTTGGTTTGCTTGTTGGTAATTTTTTATGAGGGCACAGACAGAGCAAGTTTCATGAGAGATGCTAAAACTTGACTGACTTGGAGGATGAAAGTTGTTGACTTAGGCAGCTAGCTATCTATGTGCATGGCAAAGTTCTCTCATATCTTCTGGTGTTCACCTTTTCTCTTGATTGCTTCTAAGGTAAGCATATCAGGGGACGTTAAAAAACTGAAGGTCGGTTGAAAATCCCTTTCGGAATGCAATGCCGGTTGGCTAGATATTTGTTGGCACAAACTGGGACTATGGGTAATAAAGTAATAAGTTTGTCTTCACTTAACTCTTCTGCCTGTGGTGTCGAGGTTTGTTTCGCTGAATGAAAATGAAGTAATTTTTAATGCCCCGACATAACCTTAATACAAACCAGAATGTGCACTCACGACACGACTGAAAGAAGAAGAGAACACTCACAATATCCATTCGCACTTGTAAGGAACCTCATTTCATACATAGTTCAATGGGTAGGGTCTTCTAATTTAATATTTGGTGGAAAACAGGAGTTGTTGATGCAGACAAGATGGCAAACGGTTACTTGGTTCTACCTAGTCCAGTCATAAGTACTGTTACCCGGGTATATTTCCGAAACTACCGAAGATAAAAATAATTGGCAAGT